>JAVKOQ010000421.1:0-27500 GCA_031835245.1 Balamuthia mandrillaris | reverse complement strand
TGAAGATCCGATAGAGGTTTGAAAACGTACCCATAGCAAAGTTGTTGTGTTGCGCTGCGCGTGTTTCTTCTTCTCTTTTTTTTTTTTTGTTGACCCTCGGGACGACCTGGTAATAGCTACTCTCACGTCCTCTCTCCTATCGGCCTTCCTTCGGCCAAGTTGCCACCCTCAAATGCGAGAGGAAGAAAAACGAAGGAAAGCAACAAAACCAAAAAACCGTTGTCAAGGATTTCTATTTCACGAAGAAAACTCCTATTTGTGGAAGTGATGCTTGTCACGCGCTGTGGTGGCGAAAGGGTGGCCTAGCCTAGCCTATTATCTCTATTTTATTTTAAATCTCTCGGCTGTTCGTTGATCTTCTTGCTTCGGTGAACCCTCCCCTCCCAACTTATAAGTAAAACCACGAAAGCATCGATAACCAGTACTACTTTATCACGGAGTGAACCAAATGGCAAGCTTCACTAACCTACCTGAGGACTTTGACGCCAAGTGCCAGCGTGCTGCGGAAGTCATCCGCTCCGCCGACATCAGTGCGCCTCTCTCTTGCTCTCTCTTAGGGTATTCATCCATTGCAACTATCTAACCATATTCACTTTTAGTGTTGGTGCTCACTGGAGCAGGAATGTCTGCTGATTCTGGCTTGCCAGTGGTACGCCGATTACTGTCTCACACTTCTTCTTTTTGTCTACATCCATAACCCCTTTTTCTTTGCAGTACAGAGATATTGCTAATGTGGAAGCCTACAACACGCAACGTTTAACTTATGCTGATCTATGTAACCCTTGCTGGTAGCCTGGCATCTTCTTGCTTCTGTCTCTATTCGATTCTATTCTCTCTCTCTCTCTCTCTCTCTCTCTCTCTCTCTCTCTCCCTCGCTGCTCATCTCTTGTTGGTTGGCGCAAAAGGTTGAAGGACGATCCCGAACTGTTTTTTGGGTTTTGGGGCAAGTGCTTCAACGATTATAGGGATACGGAACCGCATGAAGGCTATCACCTGCTGTACCAATGGAAGGAGAAGTACTTCTCGGAGGCAGCAAAACCACAGCTGACTCAGGATTTAAGACAATTGCAAGAGAACATCATTGAAAGAGAAGGCCACAACTTGATCATCCATCCTCGCTTGCAAAACGTTTTGCGAAAGAGAAAGCTACAACAGAGCGAAAGAGAAGAGAATGGGCTGAAGCAAAAGGAAGTTATAGAAGAGAAAAACGAAGTAAAGGCGGAAAAGGAGAAGGAGAAAGTAAACGAGGAGAACAAGAACGATAACCTTAAAGAGAATGTAGAAACAGAGGAAGACGCTTTGGTGAAAAGTTTGGAAAAGCTGAACATAGGCCTTCGCACCAGTGAGCTTGCTAAAGAATTATCACAAGACATCATGCCGCTTCCTGGTCCCTTTTATTTCTTCACTTCCAACGTGGATGCTCACAGCTTGAAAGCTGGCTTTGCTTACCATGAGGTCATCCAAATTCATGGGTACCTTCTTCGCTTCTAAGTTTTCTGTTCTGGTATATTTTTGGTTATGTTCTGATAATTCGTCTTTGCTCTTCAACCATCTTTAAAACGAAAAACAACAATTTAAACAAAACAACGCAGAAATACTGAGGTGTGGCAATGCAAGAATCTATGCACTAGAGATTTATGGAAAGCTCCACCAGGCTTCAGGATACATGTCGACGAGACCACAATGCGTGCACCGGCCACCGTCACACTAACACGGGACGGCGATGCTGATGTTGGTGAGACTTCTCCCTCCCGGCCTCACCACGAGGCAAGCTTTGCAAGCAATCATCCTCGCTGCAGGAATTGTGGTGCTTTGGCCCGACCGGGGTACAACCTTGTTTCCCTTATTATTATCGTTTCTCGTTACTTTTATCATTAATTTGTTTGCTTTACAGGGTATTGATGTTTGGGGACGGTAAATGGGTGGAGGATGATCCTCAAACAGAATACTGGGACGCATGGTCTGAGGCCATCCGCACCTACCTCGACCAACACCCTGACGCCTCACTGGTCCTCCTCGAAATAGGGGCTGGAAAAAATGTACATTTCTCCTCTCCATGATCTCTGCTTTTGGTGGTTTGGCTTATTCCTCTCTTTTTTTTTTTTTTCCTTCCCTATTTGATAGGTACCAACAGTAAGATGGAGTAGTGAACAATGGATGGCTTCGCTGCCACACGGCGCTTGCACTCTCATCCGTGTGAACATGGATCATATTGGCTCGGGGTTCTTGCCCAACGAGCGTCTCGACCGGTTCATTGGCATCAAGGCAGGCGGACTGCAGACCATTCAGCGCATTCATCACTGGTTGGAGGGGGCTACAGCATCCAGCAAGGAATAAATAGCAAAGAAGAAACAATGTTATTGGACAGTTTTTTGTAGGCTTTGGGTACTGTTTGTGTTCCCAACTATTGGGATTACGTCAGCACTACCAGGCTGTTTATCTATGGACAAATGACGTCAGCCAATAAATTGCGATTTGGAGGGACACAAAAAACAAACTCGCCAGTAGGGCTGTTGTTTTTGCATGAACAGGTCTGTCTTGCAGGGTGCAGCACGCACGAGGTCCACAAGCTCTGTCGCTCTTCGACCACTGGCACCACGCTTACGAACCTGCACTCCGTCACTCGGGCTCATTGGACCAGCTCCATTATCCCATCCAACACAACGAACAGGACTCTTGGGTTTAGCTCCACAAACAATCATGTACGGAGGTGGTGGAGGACGTACGCTCTCTATGCTCTCCCCCTTTTTGTGAGTACTGTGCGTGTTAATCTATTTTATGTTAATCTTGTTCCCCCCCCCCCCTCTCTCTCTCTCTCTCTCTCTTGAACAATGGAAGGAGGTAGAGGAAGAACCTATCATGGCGGTGGAACAGGAGGGAGAGGTCGTGGCGGAGGGGGTGGAGGTGGAAGAGGGAGCTACTACAAAGAAAAGTATGGCTCCAAGAACAAACGTGGTCGTCCCGCCTCCATGGAAGAGAGTGAATATGAACCCTCTCCTGCTTCTCCAAGTAGTCCTTCAGCTTCTGGCGGGCAGCGATCAAATGGTATGTTCGAGCCTTGAACTGGAAGAGAACTGGAGGACTGAGGTAAAAAGCTAAAAATGACAACACAAAAGGAAATGATAGAGACTTGCAGAACGCACTGCGACGGATCGATGGTAGTGGTTATGCTGCCTACCGTAGCGTTGAAGGCTCTTACGACTTTTCGTTTTTCACTCTATTTGTGGACCACACTCAAGTTTGTTGTTCTTCACTCTCACTGCCACTCCGTTGGTACCAGATTGTAACTCACAATTGAAACAGTCAGATCCTTTCGCGCCACCTTCAAACTTTAGGGTTCGCGTCTCCCATCAACAAGCCAAGTTTCCTCTCGACCATTACTCCTCTCCTATCAGGTTCATTCTCTTCTGCTTCTTGTTCTTCGTCTTCAAGATCTCTCCCTGATAAACAACTTTAGAGCAACAGCAACAGCGGATTGGTTGACTCGCTGTTTCTACAACTATGTGCGACAGCATAACCTGGATGTAAGAACGGAAGGTGCAGGATGGGGCAGCCCCAAAGGAGGGGAGGTAACCATCGATAAACCCAGCCAACACGTACTGCAACGTACCTCTGTCATCATTTCTGACTTTGGCATCGAGGCCAGATTCAACGTCGCTCTCCCTGGTACTTATCATTACAAAATCACACACAAAGGAGGGAGACAGAGAGAGAGAGAAGAGAGAGAGAGAGAAGAGAGAGAGAGAGACAGCATTTACTGACTCAAATAACAGCACGGGGAAGGTCGGTTTTAGGGGAATGGGCAGCTACCATACTCTGCGAAAAGGTGCCTTCCATCGTACGCAACACCCTGTTCTACGATAAGATGGATGCCAAGGCTCTGCAGGAGCACGTGTTATGTGTGGAGGATCAAGATGCGCTGCGTAACATGTTGGACAAAGAAGGATTGATCTGCTTCGTTCGAAACGGAGCCATCCTGCCTCGAGCTTCTGGTGCTTCTGACCTTCCCATGTCTTCTCAGGTACTCGGTTGATAGGCATTTAATTTTTTGAACAAGATAACTTTGTTTTAATAGTTGCTAATTTTTCTCTATTTCTCTTCTCTTCCGATTCCTTCTCTAGGATTCGCCTGTAGCTTTCAAATCCCCAGCATCTCTAGAAAGAACTTTGACGCTTCCAAACGCAGGCAAAGTTATAGGAATGGGCATTCCAAAGGGTATCACTCTCATTGTTGGCGGAGGCTTTCATGGGTCCGCTTCATTCATTCCTTTCTCTTTCCTTTCTTTTTCTTCTTTTGTTAACGCCATACTTTTTGTCCCGTAACAATATAGTAAAACAACTCTGTTGAATGCACTTGAAGTAGGAGTTTATAATCACATTGTTGGGGATGGGCGGGAACTAGTTGCAAGTGTAGAGAGCAGCGTCAAAATAAGGTCAGAAGATGGCAGAAACATAGAGAAGGTCGACATCTCTCCTTTTATCAACAATCTGCCAGGTGGAAAATCCACCGAGGCCTTTTGCAGCAAAGACGCCAGCGGAAGCACATCTCAAGCTGCTAACATCATGGAAGCATTAGAGGTAAGGTTTTCGTTTCTGTTTCCTATATTCTATTGAGTAATTATTTATCCAAATGTAATAAGGTTGGAGCAAAAGTGTTGCTTGTGGATGAAGACAGTTCCGCCACCAACTTCATGATACGTGATCACCGTATGCAAATGCTGGTCTCTAAAGAGAAAGAACCCATTACGCCTTTCATCTACAAGGTTTCCTCTCTCTCTCTCTCTCTCTCTCTACCTCTCTCTCTCTCTACCTCTCTCTCTCTCTCTCTCTTTGTTCTCATTCTTCTATCCCAAGATTCGATCGTTGTATGAAGACTATGGAGTATCAAGCGTATTAGTAATTGGCGGCTCAGGAGGTACCTTTTCAACCTTCCCGTTCTTTTGCTTCATATACCTACTATAACATGCACCTGTTTGATTCCACACAAAGATTACTTTGACGTGGCGGATAATGTTATTATGATGGAATCATATGTGCCAATTGATGCCACAGCCAGAGCCAAAGAAATAGCAGCCACCATTCGAACAAACAGAGAAGAAGAAGGAGGTGCACTTTCTATCTCTTGTTTCTATCTTATATGTCCCCACACCCAAACTTATCAAACAAAACAAAGGATTGCATTTTGGAAGTATAACCGCGCGAGCGCCCATTTTAAGCAGCATAGGAGAGGCATTGAAAGGAGGGCAAGACAAAGTAAAAGTGGCCTCACTCTCTACCATCCTCTTTGGGGAGGTGGAGCTCGACCTCTCCGCCGTGGAACAAATCGTGGAGAAGAGCCAAACCAGAGCCATCGCCGATGCTCTTCGCAACTTTTACTATCAACGTAACTCAACACCAACAACCTCTTCTTCGCCTGCTGCGTCATGGGCCACCCTGAAAGAATTGGTGGAGGGATTGGCGCGTGCATTTGACTCTGCGGATGGATTGGATGTTTTGGACATGAGGAGGCGGATGGGGAACTACAGTAGGCCTAGAACCTTTGAAATAGCGGCGGCTCTCAACCGGCTGCGCACGCTGCAAGTGAGCCAAATTCCCGATGCGGAGATAAACATGGCGTTGGTCGATGATGACCACCACCAGAAGCAGAGAGAATGAACGAAGGAGAGAGAGAGAAGAGGAGAATCGAGTTATTTTCCTGGTCGGCATAATTCATTTCCTATAAATGACTATAAAAACCCCATTGGCTGGCTATCCCCCGAGTCGAGGGTTTTGTTCCGTATTACGTCATCCATGTTTCGCCAAATTGCCAAGCCAGACAACCACCCCCCTTTTATTCCCTCCCCCTAAGCGAAGAGAGACAGCCAAAGAAGAAGAAGAACAAGCAGCAAAGAAACAAAAGGAGGAAGAGAGACTTGAGTGACTACTTTGTACATTTTTTTTTGTAAATTTTTTATTTTTGGGTAAAGAGAGAAAAAAAATGGTGAATGTGAGTAAGCTGGAGTTGCAGGTAAAAAAGCAGAAGGACTTGTATGAGGCGGAGGAGGAGCAACAGAACCTCTTTCCACAACAGGGGGGGCAATATAGCCACTCCTATGTGCACGTGTTGCCCTTGTGCGCCGTCTTCATCCTGGCCTTCGCCTTGGCGTTCTCCGTAATAGGACTGTTCTCTGCCAACCAAGGCTGGAGCATCGCTACCTTTGCGGACGTTCAACCCTCTTCCTCCTCCCCCTCCTCTGTCTCTCCCTCCTCCCCTGGCCACCATCACGGTCACCATGGCTATCACCACGGCCACCACAGCTATCACCACTTGGGAGGACATCTTGGACGTTCCATTCTTCAAGTGGAGGAGGAGCAAGAAACAACAGAGCAACAACAACAAATGGAAGGGGAGGACACACCTTTCTTGGAGGGATGGATCATAGAGGAGCCTCTTCCCCCGGTCGACCTCTTGCCTCCTCCTGAGGAGTTGCCCCCTGCCTCTGACCCCGAGCCCGAAGATGAGGAGGACTTTGCCCACTGTGGCGGCAACACCGCCGAAGAGAATGACGTCCCTTCAGAGGAGGATCAAACCACCTTCCTCATCATTATCTCCCAAACGGTGCTTCCTGCGGCGCCTCCCAAGCCCCAATTCCCTCACCGCTGCGTGCTTGGCTGGAAGCAGGGTCACTGCCACACCCTTCGTGGCCGCAAGACCCTCTACTACCACAAGGACCTCAAGTATGCTGGTATGGCTGCCCTCTCCTCCCAGCTCTCGGCCAGCATTATCATCACCGCTGCTTTGGTCCTTGCTCTGGCCAAGGTCTATCCCAACGGCTACAAGTGCAAGCTCACCCAACTTAGCGGCATTTTTGCCTTGATGGCCTGGTACCTACCCCTCCTTTTCTTTTTCTTTTCTTTTCTTCTTCCTCTTCTTATCCTTTCTTTATCAACTGCATCCATCCCACGCTTTTAACACAAAAACATTTTAGCACTGTGTTGGTGTCTGGCTTCATCTTTTATGGCCACTTCATGAAGAGATACAACCTCAATAGAGAGGCCTACATCTGGGATAGCAACTACATGCCCACTGGACTTGCCGGTTCTGCCCTCTACCCCGACTTCAACTTCTTCCTCAGCGCTGCCAACGCCTTCCTCTGCTGTCTTGCTTTCATGCTGTTGACACTCTCGGAAAGGCTTCCTCTAGTGCTGACCATCCTGCGCAAGCCCCAACAGGAAGAAGAGGCTGAGGCTCACTCTTCTGTGGAATACGACCCATTACTTCCCTTTAGCGGCGCTGATGAGTCTGATTAAACCAAATAGTTTTCTTTTCTCTCCAACAACGTGAAAGTAGGTTGCTGTGACAGCTCCCTTACTTCCTTGCACACCAAATAACGTTGTTTGCACCAAGCCTAAACCCTTTGTATTTGTTTTTGCAATCTTTATCCACTTCAATTGTCGTTACACCAACACTTAATTGTCTCGCCTCTTCCGAAGAGCACAACGCACCCCATGTTTTGCTCGTAACGTGATAGCCATCTCTGGGATTACGTTTGCTTTTTCATCGGGTGGCTGCAGCTCGAAGCGAGCCACCAGCATTGCAATAACCAGTTTAGCTTCCATCATGGCGAAAGAGGCGCCCAAGCACCGCCGTAGGCCTGCGCTGAAAGGTAGGTAAGCAAAGGGATGCGGCGGGGGCTTATCGTCTGCCCATCTCTCTGGCACAAAGTTGTCTGGCTCTGGCCAATGCGCTTGGCTTCGGTGCAGAGACCATGGGCATACCAACACTTGAGTTCCTGATGGCAGATTGTAGCCACCAATTGTCATACCCTCCTTTGTGAAAACTACCCTGTTCAGCACTGGCGCACTGCGTATGCAAATGAGTGCCTCATGAACAAGATATTATAAATAAATATAAACGTACCTTGGGAACAGACGAAGAGCTTCTTTGATGACTTGGCCGAGATATTTTAGCTTGTCCAAACTTTCAAAAGAGAGGCTGTGATGGTCTGTGGTGTCCTGCTCGTGGGCCATTACATCCACCAACTCCTGGTGTACTTTTTCTTGGACATGAGGATGGGTTGCCAGAAGATGAGCCGCAAAGGAGAGGAGGGAGGAGGTGGTCTCGTGGCCACCCATTATGGTGGTTATCATCTCATCCTCCACTTCTTTGTCAGTGAAACCGTTCTCCTCTTGTGCAGTTATAAGGGCGTCCAACAGGTAACCACCTTTCTCGCTCTTCGACAGGCTGAGGTTCCGTCTCTGTTCTTTTCTCCTTTTTAGCCGCCGTCGCACGAGCTTATGAATCTTGTCGTTTGCCTTTTGAAAGCGTCTTTGGGAAGGAAGACAGGTGAAAGGAAAGTATCTCCAGAAGGGAACCTGCAAAAAGATGCAACGAAGCTGCATTTCTCGCAGTATTACAGCTACCTCTTCGAAGATGGCATCGTCCCCCTTCTCTTCACTCACAGCGCCAAAGTGCTCGCCGAATGCCATTATACCAATGTTGTCCAAAGTTAGCCTGCTAAACTCAAGGCTCAGCTCTGTCAGATGCCGAACGAGCAGAGCAATAAGAAAGCTTTGAATTGTGTCTAACAAGGAATTGGAGAAGTACCTTTCACTTCCACGCCTTCTGTGGTGGCTTGTTCCCATCCCTCCAACGCATCATTTATTCTTTGGGCCAGCGCTTCAAATGTTCGACTGTAGTAAGCTGGTTGAAAAGCAGGAGCGGCCAACTTGTGATGCGCCTGCCAAAGTTTGCCTGCACCGAAACGTGGGTGTTGGGCAGCGAGAAATAGGAACAGAGGGATTGAAGCAAGAAGAGAAGAGTGAAGCATAGCACACGCGAAGCAAAGAACGAGAGAAGCAGAGAACGAGCGAAGAGCGAAGCAAAGAATGAGAGAAGCGAAGAGAGAAGTAGATACCTTCGCTCAATAGAAGCCCATCGCCCAGTAGAGGCCTCATTATCTCCGAAAACATGCCTTTCTTGAAGGTCTTATAGTGCTTTGGCATGAAGATCTGCTTCACCAACTCAGGTTCGTTAATCACAACAAAAGGTTTCACGCCCAACCAAACCAAGAACATGCCTAGCCACGTCCAAAGCAAAGGACAGCCAATACCATCATTAGCTCTTCTCAATGGATTAGTTCAGAGAGCTTTGTTGTTGCTGCAAACCTCCATAAGCCTGTGCCACTTGGTGGAAGAGGCAGTGCATGAATGAAGGGCCGCCATGGGAGAACACTAGACCAACGTTACCCAACAGAGGGAGCGGCGGGGGGCCACCCAACAACGCCTTACTGGCCCCTCTCTTCTTAGGGTTTAAAGAGCCGTGCTCCTCCTCCGCTGCAGCTACTCGACAAAACTTGGCATGCCTATGTTTGATGAGCAGCTTGCATGGGTAAGTGGTGGGTTAGGCCTGCCCCAACAAACAACAACGAGGCTGCTCCGTTACGCACCATCGACCAACTGCACAACAATAGGCCGCCTATCATCACCCACCCCCACAACGGTAACATGTCTGCACTGTATAGCTATAGCTAATCCGATGAGACCTAAGCTCTCTTTGTGCTCTTGGAACACTTTTTGTTTATTTTTATTTTTTTAAAAAAAAAAAGAAAAAGAAAACGAAGCAGGAGAAGAGAAAAAGCTACTCATGCGCCAAGGCCACAGCCACCACCAGCCCTCGTCGTGGCAACGGAAGAAGCTAAGAAAGCGGCGATAGAATTCAGCCGTGGAGAAGTCTGAGAGAAAGTGATCTAAACGGCAAAAATGGTGTTTAAACACCACAGAGCAAGCAAGCAAAGCAAGCAAAGCATGAAAACAAAAAAGAAAGAAAAGAACGCAAGTTCTTACTCATCGAACCATGCAACACAATCAAGAGCTAGAGCTCCATTACTTGGACATCGCAGTTGGGCATCTTGGAGGGAGCTCCCATCATGTCTCTCAGAAAAGTGGAGTGGGAGACAACGGCGATGGTCTGTTCCTCTCGGGCGAGAAGCCACCGCTTGAAAGCCTCAATGCGCTCGGCCATCTCTGCAAGGGGTTCTTTCCAACGATGCTCTCTAAACAGCTCTTTGTAGTTTTCTTCTGTTATCTGCGCAGCTGAGAGGACATCAACTGATGAGATGAGACGCAGCGGAAAGAAGAAAGAGAGGAAGAAAGAAGTATCGTACAAAGCTCCTCAGGAATGTACCACCAAATGCCGGAAGGCAAAGCTGAGAAGTCTACGGTAGGAAAGTCTTCCACTAGCTCCTTCGCAAGACGGCCAAAGTCGCAGGCATTCTCCAACCGCTCTCTGCACAGGTCGGTCACCACAACGGTTTGGTTGCGACCGGCAAAACCTCCGAGACAAGTTTGAAGGGCTCTGGTTAGCGGAGAGCAAACGATCAGATCCACCTCTATATCCTGTTGGTAAGAAAAAAAACCGTGGAAAGTTGCTAAGAGATATGCTCGAGCAAAAACAATAAACACTGCTGTTTTCAACCGAGCACCTTCACACGTTCCCGCAACTGTTCGATCTGTTGTTGGCCCTTTTCCGTAACGTTACAATCCCAGAGGTAAGGGTCCACCTTGGCGTTACCTGGAAGGGCACTGAAAAGGTTGTGTTCGCTTTCCGCGTGCCGTATGAGGTACAGCTTCTTCTTAGCGGCTGCACAACCAGCTTCCTTCCTGCAGGCAGCTTCTTCCATTCCGTTCCGGTTTTCTTTTTGCTTGCCGTTTTTCTTTTTTTTTCTGGTTTGGCAATTGTTGTGCATACGGTTTTTTCTGATTAAGATTTAAACTCTAAGTCGTGAAATCATCGGTGGGGGTGTAGCTCAGATGGTAGAGCGCTCGCTTAGCATGCGAGAGGTAGCCGGATCAATGCCGGCCTCCTCCAATTCTTTTTTTGTGCTGTGGGGAACGGTGATATAGGTGCATTTTCCTTGTTCTTGGTCCACAGTTGAACAAAAAGTAGAGAGGCAAGGGACGAGCATGCTTGTTTGCTTGATGCTCGGTGTTCTTCTTCTTCTTCGTTTAAAATAATGATTATTATTTTTAGGATAAATACTACTTGCCCTTTTTGCCAGGCACAACCTCCCAACCGGGCATTTCTGCGTCCAAGTAAAAGGTGTCTTTGGACCAGTCCTCCGGCTCCTTTTCCTTGGCCTTCTTGATGAGTTCCTTGAGCTGGGCCTGCACCTTGGGGTCCATTCCCTCCAACTCCTTCATGTCCTCGTCCGTGAAGTCGCGGAAGTTCTTCGTCTTGCCCATGCCCTTATGCATAGCGTTGATCTCCCTAAGCCTGGTGTGGGCCTTGGCTTCTCTCACCAGCTTGTCAGGCTTGGGCACGGAGTGGTCCTTGGTGTAGCGTTCCAGGCCACCAGCCTCCGCCACGATCCTTCGCAGCTTCTCTCGGTTTTGTTGTTCGCGCCGCACGGTAGGCTCTCCACGAGCGCCCCTTCGGCGAGTGCTAGGAGGTTCCAGGCCCACGCGCTTGAGTCCCAAGGCCTCTTCCTTGGCTTGTTGCAGTCTGCTGATCCGCTCCGGAGGACAAGGGGCCAGACGAGAGACGTACCAGATGGGGACGTTGAACTTCTTGGCCAGCACGTTTCGTGTCCACTTGTCCGGATCTGAGTTGCGGAGGCTTCGGATTTCCTCCTTTTGGGCTTCTGTGAGTTGAGTGTAGGGCGTTGGGTATCGTGGCGCTGACATAGGCTCCAACTTGTGAAGGAAGAGCAGGCTGCCATCATTGAAGGCATTTGGGATGAGAGTGGTGGAGTACGTTGTTGGCTTGTCGGTGATTGCGGGATCCGCTGTGAGTGGTGTTGTGAAGCTGCGTACTCCACATGCTATATTTCCAACGCACGGCAGTGTCGTCCAACACCTGTGCAGGGGTTTCACGGGGAACCCCGCCCGCAACAAACCTCCCCCCACGCTGTTGTTTCTCATCTCTCTCCCTTCTCTTCTCTCTGTTCCTTCTTTCTCTTCTTTTTTTTTGATTTTATTTTATGCGGACACTATGGATAGGTTGGGAATTACGCAGTACAATTTATGCCGACATATGATTGAGGGTCCATCGCGCTACTTGCGCCTTGCTTGTCGCGCTGCGCAGAGGTGGAGAGAGAGAAGGGCGCGAAGAGTGCAGAGAGAAAAAGGGTTAGAATCAAGTGAGGCGGAGGAGGAGGCGGAGGAGGAGGAGGAAGGGGAGAGGCGTACCCAATTCCTTGTTGCGGGTGATGGCACGGTCGATGGCGTTACGGGAAGCAGCGTCCTGGATGGGGATGTTTAGCTTTTGCAAGGTCTTGTTGGTTTCAAAGGCTTTGGCAAGTTCGCGTTCGGCCGCATTGCCGGCTATGTTCCTCTGTTGGTGCAACAAATAGGATTTGTCAATGGAGCAGAGACAAACATAACAGAAGAGAAGGAAGAAGAGACGAAACCTGGTTAGCCAACTTGAGTTCCTCCAGGGTGGTATTGTCAGCCAAGGCGTTTGCGATGGCGGTGATGCCTTCTCCGCCCAACAGGTTGGTCTCCAGGTTCAACGTTTTAAGGGTCTTGTTCCTACCCAGAACTTCAGCAAACTTGCGTGCGCCTTCGTTCGACACTTTCATATTAACCTATCCATCAGTTAACAAACAATACTGAACACCAGCAACGAAGAACTATCAACAAAAAAACAAAAGACGCGACAACAGCAACAACGTACAAAGGTTACAGAGGTGACATGGGTGTTGTTGAGGAGAGCCTCCGCAAACTCACTGGCCAGCTCGGAGGTGGCAGCCTGCAGCGACACAAAGCTGACTTCGGTGAGGGAGGGGTCGTTGGCCTTCACTTTGGCAATAGTCTCCTCCAATTGCTTCTGCTCCTCCGACTTTCCTGAGGAAGAGGAAGCACCACTGCTGCTACCAGATTTGTCCGATTTGACGTTGGCTAGTTCCTGGCCGATGGACTCAAACTCACGGCGGATGGCAGCAGTCTCCTTCACCAACGCAAGTTGGGATTGGATGGCAAGCAATTCCTGTTTCAAGGCACGCAGCTCCTATTGAAGAAATGTTTGTAAAGGAAAAGAACTCTAAGTCACAACAGATTCAAAAAAAAAAAGCAGCAGAACGGGACAGGGCAGCATAAACGACATACTTCCATTACAGCAGACTTCTCTTCTTTCCCTTGTTCTTTTCTGTGTGCTGGTCACAAAAAAAAGAAAAACGCACCCAATAAAAATTCGGTCTCGCTTTGCAACAACAAAACCAAGCCCTGAACCCTAACCTTGTTTCTCTGAAGGAGAGGAGGGAGAGAGAGAGAGAGTGTGTGTGTGTGTGTAGGAGAGGAATTGCTTTCATGTTTGAAAGAAAATTAAATAAAAGGAATGCATTTAGTTGCCCAACAAGACGTAATCGTCCAAAACGTCGTTGTACTTGAGAACTTTCTCCTTGATCTTCGAAGTGTCCACCCACGTTACAAAGTCTTCCATTGCCCTGCTCATGCATTCGTTTAAGGAGCTGATAAGTGAGAGCAGAGAGCAGAATGCAGAGCAGAACATACCGTGTAACCATGAATGCAGGATCCGTCACAACGTTAGGTCCCACACGAACGTCTTTGTTCAAGTTAAGGTCACTTCAGGTTCGGCATCGAGAGAGACAAATGGGAAGAGAGAGAGAGAAAGAGGAAGAGGAAGAGGAAGAGGAAGAGGAAGAGGAAGAGGAAGAGGAAGAGGAAAGAGGAAAGAGGAAGAGGAAGAGGAAAGAGGAAGAGGAAGAGGAAGAGGAAGAGGAAGAGGAAGAGGAAGAGGAAGAGGAAGAGGAAGAGGAAGAGGAAGAGGAAGAGAAAGAGAAAGAGAAAGAAGAGAAAAAAGAAAGGAAATGAAGCAGTTGAAAAGGATACGGCCTTGCTCCACATATGTTACTGCTTGTTTCAACGTCTCTGCCATCTTCAAACGAACTAACACCACCGGAAGCCTTCGTCTATTTTTTTTTCAAATGAGATGACATGGAAAAGAAGGGAGAGGAATTCGTCAAAAAAAAAAAGTGAGAAACCTGCAAAAAGCGGACGCTGTGATCTGTTTGCATTTCATCAAGCTCTTTTCGCTGTTGATGAGGCCCATGGCGTAGAGTTTGGCCAGCAGCACACGAAAAGGGTCTTGCGAGTCCAATGCCGAAAGTTTTGTCGCTATTTTTGTGATCTCTCCACAAAGTTTGTTGTACCTGCATGCATGAATGAGTCAACGTTAATCTCTTTCTGTTTAAACAACTCTAGGCAAGGTCGCTGCAGTGTACTTGGCATAGTCTTCTCTCTTTTGGATGTGGTAGCGGCGAAGGATTTTGATCTCCCGGACATTCTGCTCTCGCTTCCAATCGAAGAGATTGACCTTCTTCAACAACTTTTGTTCATGTGGTTGAAGTTTCCTCATTTTTTTTTAAAAAAAATTAAGCAATAAATAAAAACAGAGCGTGTTGTGTGCACCCGTGCGGCTCCTTCTTCTTTCTTCTTTCTTTCTTTCTTTTGTTTTCAAAAAAAAAAAGATGGAAGGGGATAAGCGTCGAACCGCGGTTACGTGATCAGCAAAAAAAAAAAAATGCTCGGCAGGGGATAAGCGTCGAACCGCAGCCTTCATCAGTGTGCTCGCCCCTACGCGTTTCTTCGACGAGGAGAAGCGTTTGGTAGCAAACAAAGGCCGTTTGTTGTTTTTTTTTTTCCTTTTACTCTTTCCCATTTTTGTGCGTTTTTTTCTCCTTGACACTCTTGTTGTGTCAATGGCGTCTTGAAGACGGAAACGAGGATCGCACAGAGGGATCCACAGGAAGACCCCGAGCCCAACGATTGGCCTGGTACTCCAACCACAGTGCATCCTCCACCGCTGAGGAGTCCTTTATGCAAAAGTAGCGACACAGCGGCCATGCCTCCATCCATGCATGCAATCCTGCCCCTCTCATCAGCACCTCCGTCAACGCAAACCACAAGCCTGCCGATAGAAGACCTATCCAACCTCCGTATATCACCTGTCGCTCCGTATGATGTCCAAAATGAACTCTTTTTTTGTTGTGGAAAGGATGAAAGGAATGAGTCAAAGAAAAGCAAGAAAGAAAGAATGGGGAGAGAGAGAGTGAGAGGAGAGGAGAGGGAGAAAATGAAAGCAGAAAGGAACCTGGCGTAGGCAACGGTGGTGGCAGCCGTCAAAAGGATTCCGGCTATCATAGACTTCCACAAGAAGGCGTGTCGCTTCAACCTTAGCCTGCATTATCGAACAAGTCAGAAGAATGGAAGCAGGAGGAAGAAAGAAGAAAGTAAACAGCAAAGAAGGGGGAGGAAACCGTACCGTAACAACAACAATAAAAGAAAGTAACCAGCAAAGAAGAACATGAACTGAGAATGATTCGAAGGCATGCCATAGTCCGTTCTGAAGGTGCCTGACGGCCGAACCTCCTTGAAGTAGAGCTGCTTGAGGACTTTGTTGAGGACCAGGTCCATCAGCTGGCCCAACATAAAAAACGCCACAGAGAGCTCCCTCCGAAAGATCAGGTGGGTGGCCATGCCCACCAGCACCACGAGAGGGGCCAAGGCGCTGGCCCCCAACAACAGGGACAAGGGATTGCCCTCCTCGTATTCCACGTAGGTTGCCTCTAACCACCGCAGAGTCTTCGTCTTGTTGTTGTTGTTGTTGTTGTCCTCGCTGATTTCAGTCCCAAAGGCCCAAGCGACGTCCACCATCACCAGCAGCAGCAGCACCGCAGCAGCTCCGGCGTTACGCAGGAGGCATGGCGGCAGCAGCATCCCCTCCCCAACGCTGTTACCCCTTTCCCTTCCCCTCCACCCTCTTATTTTTTGTAGACTTAGCTCAACTGGTGAGGGATCCGGGTTCGAACCCCAACAACTGCAGGAATGAAAAAAAAAGTAGAGAAGAATAGACAGAAGGAACAAAACCAAAGAACGAGTGCAGAGGGATCCTATGAACACGCAGCCTTCTCGTGCTTCGGATTATTACCAGGAGCACACAACAAAACGGCCAGGTCGTCCAAATGGCCATACCCCTCCTCCTCCTCTTGGTGCTTCAACCTCCTCCTCTTCCTCCTCTCAAATGAACAACAAACGATGGGCGTTTAAAAAGCAACGGCAACGGCGGCCAGCGATAGGAAGGTGGTCCTTCCACGGAAATAGCCCTCGTCCTTCTTCTTCTGCTCGATTCTCCGTCAGCGGTCCGTCGCTTCCTCGTCCTTCTCTTTCTGCATTGCAACAAGAGCAACGAAAACGGTGGAAGCAAGCAGCAAGCAACGTGGCTAAGATGGCCGCAACGACGGCGACGGCCACGGTGGATGCCATGGAAAAGGCTCTCGCTGTTGGCCGGAAGTCCTCTCACCGACTTATGACCCATGCCCTCATCCTTCTCAAGGCCGCCAACATTCAATTCTACAGTAGTCCCGTATGTTCTTTCTTCTTTCTTACTCAGTTTTTTTTTTCACGTCTTTCTTTCTTGTTGTCTCTTCCTTTCTTTGTCGTTTCTTTCTTTCTTGGCGTTCTTCCTTGTCGTTGTTTCTTTCCCGAACTAACAAGTAACAACTTTCAAAAATAATAATAGAGTGCTCAACTCAAAAGAGAAGCCTACAAACAATCCATCTTGGCAACAATGAGGATGATAACCGACTGGCGCTCCATGTTTACCCAAATGAGAGCATTCCTGTGGGAGGTACGACAGGAAGGTGGGCTACAAGGAGTGCTCGCCGAAACGTTGGAGCTCCAAATGGGCAGCATGACGGACATGCTGAGACGTCTACACCACCTCTATGCCAACGCAGAAAGTGCTTCTGTGTTCTTTCGTTCGTCTCCACTTTTGTTTAAGCTCATCACAGTGTACGTCTTGTTCTTTTTATTCTCTCTTTCCCCTGTCCTTCTTCTATTCTGCTTATTAGCTTTGTTCATTCACTACTTTAACAGGTACATATTTGGGATGATAGTGGAGGTTATATCGGTGGTTCACTATTTATTATTGGCGAGCATGAGTGTGCTTTCTCCGTTGTTGGAAGATGTGCTGCCCAATCCCAATGAGTTTGTAATTCGTCTGTGGAGCGGCTGTAAGCGCTCGTTTCCTCTAAAGCGATTTGCTTTTACCCGCTCTTCTTCTTTTTCTCGTGCTTTCGAAAAACAACAAGATGGTGGCAGCAACAATACCAACAATTCAACGGAAGCGGTTGATATTTCAATGATGAAGCGACTATGGGACTCAGTTACCAACATCTTCCTTACTCAACATCCTCATTCCTATAAATCCATCAACAGGTTAGTAGAAGAGAGAGAGAGGCAAGGAGGAAGAGAGCATTTTTAAACTTATCTCTGTCTTCCATTATTTTTTTAATAACAGGAGTAATGGTAACGAAGGTGGCAATGGCCTATTGTTGTCAGTAATAGGGAGAGTTGGAAGGTTCTTGGTGATGCCGCCAATTGTGGTGTTGCAACGGGTCGTTGGTAGTTGGCTCGCCCACCCAGATCGTCACCACAATCTATCCTCTCATTTCTTATCCCTAACTCGGTTTATAGTTTCCAGGTAACAAATCTGCCTGCTTCTCTCTTTTCTCTCTTGTTATTACTTTCTTCGTTAAACACTTCGATCTTTTTTTTAAAGGACCTGGAAGCGTGCTGGTATTGTCCTAGATACTATATCCCAGCAAATGACGGCAACGCAAGCGTTCTCTCCGTTATCAACATCTCCATCGGCATCAAGACCAAGGATTGAATTGTTGAGCGGAGGGGGTGCTACTGAGGCATTTAGACAGGACGACCCACTCTTTCTGTCGACCATGGGCATGAGACGTGCTGGCAAGGCACTCCTTTGATTATCGATCTGACTGAGTGAAGCTAAGACCAACAATCCGCCTCTCTCTCTCTTCTCTGTTGTTTGATTTTTTGTTTGTTTTTATATAAGATGCTATACTCATAAGAACTGCTACTGGGAAGATAAAGCTGATAGTGTTGCGTTGTTGTCGAGAGAGAGACTACCACCATTTCCACCGCCACCAATACTATTTCTTCTTTCGGTGCGTTGCTGCTGCTGTTGTTCGTCATTTGGTTGTGGCTGTTGCTGGGGGAGATGTGATGGCGGTGGTTTCTCGTCAATGGAATAACGCTGAGAAGACACAGCTCGAAATCTGTCCTCTTCTTTGATTGGCGTTTGTTGTTGTTGTTCAGTTGCTTCCAAATGACGTTGATGGATCTGTTCCAATCTTTGTTGCTGCTCACTGCGAAGAGGGTGAGCGATGGAATGGCGACGATAGGGCTGCGGCGCTGCCATCGCCCGCTCAAACGAGGAAAAGGAATAGGCAGCAGGTTGTCCTCCCTCGCCATCCGTAAGTACTCCAACAACACCAGAAGAAGAGGAGGGAGAGCACTGAAGGGGAGATAAGCTGATATCGGGGGGACGATGAGGTATGCTACCCAAAAAACTGTCATCCTGGGAGGCACTTGTTGGTGGTGATACGGAGTATTGAGATGAGGTATTGCGCTGGAAAAATTCGTTTGGAGTCTGCGAGGAAGATGAAGGGCCACGAATCGGATAGGGATAGCCTGGTGCACCGCCACCACGAGATGAAAGATATGAAGAAGCATAGTCAATAGCAGGACGAGAGTAATTGGAATGCGATTTGGCGGAAGCTGCAGAAGAGGGATGGTGGTTCCAAGAGGTCTGGTGCATGCCTCTCGGCCCGCCGTGATGGGAGGCAGCAGAGGAGAGAAAGCTGGCGGGCAGGGACGACCGCCGCCCATAATAGGGATTATTGCTGTTTGCGGGGGGCGAATGTGACTCGTTGAACCAGTCATCTGCAGCTCTGGTATGTTCAGCAGGAAAGAAATCTCCACCAGCCGTCGCTGCAACCACAGCTGGTGGAGGGGAGTAGGGTCGATAATAAGATTGGCTGTAATGGGCGCTGTGAAGGGAGGCATCGTCGAAGCCCCTCTCCATCATCATGCCACTGCCGCCAGCTACGGATGGTGCTGGTGGGTACTGTACAGAATGTCTCCGCTGGGGCATCGTTGCGCGGAGGGATGGTGAGCTGGATAACACAGATGAGAAGTTGGAGTCGATAGAGGACAGTGAAGTTTTCTTCTTTTTGGCACGCTTTGAAGCTGCTGTGTTTTTTGGGTTGAACGAGTTTTTACATTCTTCAAGTATATGATAACTTCAAAAGAACAGTAAAGATGGAAAGGAATGAGCAACTAAAAGAGAGAGAGAGAGAGAGAGAGAGAGAGAGAGAGGATAGAAGTGGCATACATGTGATATAGATCATCCAAAGAACGATGTGGCAATGAACGGGTTCGAATATTTTCAAGCGCGGCTTGTAACTGTTTAAATTAACGATGAGTAATTTATGGGTGAGAATTGAGAATATCTCTGTTCGAGGGAGCGAAAGCGAAAGCGAAAGAGAGAGAGAGAGAGAGAGAGAGAGAGAGAGAGAGAGAGAGAGAGAGGCTGGCACGTTAGCATCAGTAAGAGGAGAATTTGCTGAATAAAGGGATAATCCTCGTTCAAAGAGATCGTATTCTGTGTCTGTCCAATCCTTAAGCCGTTCTAAAGCTGGTTTAGTGAAAAAGGGTGTCATAAAGAGAGAGCACGTAAATATTTCGAAAACAAGCACAAAGCCAACAAAGCTATTACCTTCTCGTTTTAAAGCGCTGTCCCCAATGTTCTGCTTCTACAATGGTAGTGAGTAAGTTATAGCATAAAGGCAGAGAACAGCAATAGGAGAGGAGCAGAGACCTTGCTGCTTTTGGTTCGTGGTCTTTTAGACTTTTCAGATTTTTTAGGGTCAGCAGCATTATCTGATGCTGTCACATCAGATGTCATCTCTGTGGAACCTTCCTGGTCGTCAGTTAGCTCGGTTCTGTTCCCGGATGAGCCTTCACCCTCTTCCTCGTCGTCCTCTTCTTCTTCTTTCACATCATTTTCGTCGTCACTATTGATTTCGCATTTACCTCCATTCGCACGCTCCTCCCTTCTCTTTCGCTCTCGTTCCTTTAGAATTGTCAAAAAAACAATAGCATTAGCTACCGTGTTTAAGAGATAGATTGAAAGAAAGCAAAACTATCTAAAATGGATGAGTAGAAAAGAGGTACATACAATCCGCAAGTAATATTTTTGAGCATGAGTTCTTACTTGAGTTGGGTTGCGTGTGCCGACATGTGCGGCAATGGCTTTCACGTCTTTGGGTCCATACCTGAGAGTGAGAGAGAGAGAGAGAGAGAGAAGAGTTCATTACATTGGGTTAACATCGTGCTATTCGAATGCAGTAAAGAGAAAATCAAGTACTTTTCCACTCCTTCCAAAAAGCGTTGGTGTTCTTCTGGTGTCCAATATCTGCTTTGTGCCTGTTTGGTTGAATGAGTCACAATTAATGTGAGAGAGAGAGAGAGAGAGAGAGAGAGAGAGAGAGAGAATACCTTTTTATTATTGCTTCGTTGCTTTTCTTCTTCAAAGAGCCTTACCTTCGTTGTAAGGCGGTCAATCTAATAGAATAGAAGAAGGTAGTAACAGTCACGGTAAAAGTGAGCGAAGGTTGAAGTTAATAAACGAAAGTGAGAAAACAAAAAGGTAACATAGCAAGAGGGAAGGTTGCCTCTAGTCTCGCACGACTCAGTTCCTCCTCCAGGTTCGCTATCCGGTGTTGCTGCTCCACAAGCATGTTGTGTCTGATCTGAAGTTCCAGTTCCATGTCGCTGTGCGCCAGCGGCAGTGTGTTTCTTCTATTATTGCTACCGCTGCTGCTACTGGCGGGATTATGTTGGTGGTGATGATGGGAAACAATAGATGGAGGAAAGCCAGCCATTGTGCTGCCCTCAGCTGCAGATGTGGAGGAGAAGCTCTCCAAAGGAGGCAAGGAGGGAGAGGGCGGGAGTTGTGATTGTGGGTAGTGTTGTTGGTATTGAGCGTGAAGAGGAGGAGATCCAGAAAGAGCCGCCACGTACGAAGATGCAGAAGAAGTAGTGGGAGACTGCGTGGCGAGGTTGGAAGACGAAGATGAGGAAGGATTGGTACGCCAAGAGTGAACGCCTCCACCACTTCTCAGGGCTCTCTCCCTTATCGCTGCCAAACCACCCTCGCTGCCATTGACAAGGGAACTGCTGGAGGCTACCGCTGCAGCACGCCCAAGATAGCCATAATCAATGGAAGCGTGCCTGGTCATGCGTGTGCCCGTCATCTCTTGTTTGGACAACATCTTGCCCCTCTTTTTCCTCCAACAGAACAAAAATAAAACTGTGCCAGTCTCTTATTTTCGTACGTTGGCTTGTCTTTGCTCTGCTCTGCTCCTTGTGCTACTGAGCGTTCTTGCTCGCGATAATAACGGTGGGGGTCTTTGCTTCTGGTTGGATGGGGGGTGCTTGCTTTTTTTTTTTCAACAATTGTTTTTGGTTTCTTTCTTTGACCACACACACACCAAATAATAAAAAAAAAAGAATAAGCAAAACGGTTACTTTTCGCTTTACACACACACTTTCCCCTCAGCATAAACGAAAAGTTGTGGGGCAGGGAAGTGGCTAACTAACCAAGGGGAACCTACCGGGTGGTCTTGCTGGTCGTGCTTGCAGTGCCAAGGCAAAGTGAAAAAAGGTGGCGTGCAACGGTTGGAGGAGCTCATGACAGTCGGGCTGTCCCGTGAGTTTCGATCGGAAAGAATTACGTTGCGAGAAAAAGGCCAGTTTCGGCGATGAGAGACCAACAGCTAACCAATTAGATAATGAAGAGCGTTGACCACACCCCAAAACAACGGAAACTCGTCCAAACTTCCGGCATCAGCTAAAGCCCTGTGACTTGGTGTCCTTCCTTTCTCCTTTTCTCACACATCACCCGATCTCACTCTTGTTACAAGGGGCTCAAAAGAGAGAAAAGGCAGCACTCCTCTAAACTAAAGAGAAACAAAAGAGAAGAGCAAGAGGAGAGACATACGAACAAAAGGAGATACAGGAAAGAGGCAAAAATAGAGAGAAAGAATAAGGGACCAGACCATCAACTTTAATTGTTGCAATGCTTAAGTAAAGAGAAGCGCGGGGAGAAACAGCTTAGTGTCCGTTGGCAGTGAGAGTCTGTTGCACCTCCTGCAGCTGCTCGGAACGGTTTTGGAGGGCTTGGGTTCTGAGGCGAGCCAAAGCCTTCTTGCGCTCGTAGAAGGCCTTGCTCCTGACCTTTCTCTTCTCCTCCAGCTTCTTGATGGTATCAGCGTGATGCCAGCCGACTTCAGAGGACAGTCTTCCAAGAACGGTGAACTCACGGTTGGGCCTGAGACGAACAACGCGAAGAGCAGCAGGGCACACCATTCTCTTCTTCTTGTCGTAAGGAGGAGGGATACCTTCAAATACCCTCAATCTCTTAAGGGCAGCGGCACCCTTGGGGAGCTTGTGTGGCACCATGCCCCTCACTGTGCGCCAGAAGATTTTAGAGGGAGCCCTGAAGTGGATGGGTCCATGGCTGGGTCTCACATTGCAGCGCTTCCTCAAGAAAGAGAGATACCTCACTGAGAAAAAGAAAGTTCAGAACTTCTGTTCCAAGAAAGCAGCATAGAAAAAGAGGAAGGAAAACAAGTACATTTGTTGCGGTAGAAAGAGCCAGAGATGTTAAGCTCCTCACAGCGGACAACAGTCTACGAAAGAGAAAAGAGTAAGAGATTACAACGTAGGGTGGCGGAAGGGGTTACGGGAAAACAATCAAAAACATACCACATGCTGTCCCTGAAGCAACTGCTTGGCAACAATGGAGGCAAGCCTTCCGAGAAGGTGGCCCCTACCGTCGATGACAAGGTTCTTGTACTTCCTGCCGTCAGACATATTTTTCTTCCGCCGGTCCCTTTGTTGCAAGCGCTCTCCCTGGGTGTCCTTGGCTTTTGTGCTGAATTAGAAAGTGGGGGGATGAGGATTGTTACCGCTGCCGCACAAGTATAACGCGAAATTTCAACATTATGTGTCGACATAACCGACCAATCAGCGCTTCACGGAGCTTGACATTAAGATCTTTGTTTAACCCTCATGTAGATCGATCTAAAAAAAAAAAGAAAGAAACCAAACCTGCAAGATGCAAGTGTAAGTTCTTCCTTCGTTCCAAATTACGCCCGTTTGTTCCTGGTTGACGTTTGTTATGTACCTGCTAGGTTAGATGCAAATGCGGGATTGTTATCAAATTTTGAACTATTGGAGCTATTAAAAGAAAATTTCACTGCTGATCAACAACGGCGGCGGCCTCGCATCACGCCACTGATAGAAGCCCAGGCAAGCCTTGTTGAACTGTATTTTCTCGCTTCAGCCATCCCTTTTTAACACTGTAACATGTTGAAAAGGTGGGTGGATACCTGAGCTCCACTGCATGCAAGGACGAAAAGAGCGAGCAAGTAGCAGAGTGCGTCCGGCGGCTCAGTCCCTTCCATCTCACCAAAGCTGAAATGCTCCAAGTCCTAAACCTTTCTCCCAAATCCGAAGTAGAAGTGCATTTGGTATGCTGCTCATGACCTCCACCTTCTCCTAGCATATCTTACAACCATTCCTCTTGTTTTGCTAAGTAGATAGTCGAGGACTGTGTAGATCGGTTAACTTCTGAACAAGTAACTGAACTGTTGGATGTTGTCCAGTCTTACCTCTGTGCACCTACACACGAAGAAGAACACGAAGACAAAGAAAACGAAGCTGAGAGTGCTACAGCGGGAGAGACCACTCAAGAAGAGGCCGCTGGCTATGCTGAAGGAGAAGAAGAGGTTTGGGCTGAAGAGGAAGAAGAAGCAGCAGCAGAAGAACAACACATGATGCTTGTCGAGGAAACACAACAAGGGGGAGGAGGAGAAGATGAAGAAGACGGTTTAGGAGATGACGTTGGAGATGGCGATTGAACATATATAGCCACTATTTACATTTGTTTTTTTTTTACAAAAAATACAAAAAAACTGTGCGCAGAGTTACTAGCCGAACGAGTTATCCCTGAAGGCAGTGTTGTTTGCACTTTTGCTTGCACGTGTCCTTGCCCTCTTTGCGAAACAGTTGCCTGCAACTTTGCTTGCAGGTTTTGAAGCAGTACTGGTGGAGGGTGTCCTCGTAGGCCGCCTGCAACGCCAACGAACACGACGTGGTCAGGCGGTAGCTGCACTCCTTGCGGTGGTCCTTGTGCGCTATCCTCTTGCACACCTTCTCAGACCGCTTCCAACATTTACCGTAGAAGGGCGTGGCTGTTGCGCCGGCGTACCCAAAAGTTGCTCGTCTTGTTTCCATGGTGTGCCGCAGGTGTGTCGGTCCTGTCTTGCTTGTCTCTCTTTTGTGCGGGGCACTACAATTTTTTTCTATGGCACAAAAGGGCGTTGCTACACTTTTTTTTTTTGGTGGAGGGGTGGTGACCTCGTAGGACATTTTAAGGTTTCGGGTTAATCTCGTAGGTGCGGTTATTTCCATATTTATACAAGCGTGAAATTAACATACGTCATCGTTAGGCTTGTTAAGGACATGGCAGATCAAAAGAGAGCACAAACGGAGGGTTGGCGAAATTTCTTCGCTTGCTCCAGGATGGCGATCATGTCGGAAGGTTCGCAAGCCTGCTCCAAGAAAGGGTGCTATTGTTTGGGGATCAGTATGTATCAGCGAAACATTTTTTTTTTTCAAAAAAAAAATCAAGACATCGCGGGGAACAGAAGCATACCCCAAGCAACTGCTCTGCGGTGGGTCGTTTACGCTCATCCTTTGTTAGACAGAGAGACAAGAACGAAATAAAGGCAGGCGAGAAGTGCTGTACTGCCTCTGGTATAGGCACTCCTCGTGTGGCTATGTATAACAGAGCCTGAATAAATTCAGAGTTAATGTCACAAAAACTTTCGGATAAACAAGAAAGAAATAGAGCGAACGGAAGAAAGAACCTTTGGTGGTGGCATTTCACGGTAAGGTGGCTGACCCTGAGCCATCTCCAACAAAAGGACGCCCAACGACCAAATATCGATCGATGGGCCATAGGCTTGCCTTCTTATCATTTCAGGTGCCTGCAAAAAAATAAAAATAAAATCAGTATTTGATAACACCACCGACTGGAGAAGACTGAAGTGAAACATGATGGTTACCATCCAATAGGCAGTTCCAAGGATCGTTTGTCTATGTTGCATTTGTTCTGTCAATTGAGCCGCAAAACCAAAATCGGCTGTAAAAAGCAGAAAATAGATGAGAGCAATAGTAAATGTAAGTATATTGAAGGAATATGATAACTAGTTGGCAAGAAAATGTATCGTACTGAGTTTAATCTCGCCTGTGCTTGTGAGAAGGACATTTGCACTCTTGATATCTCTGTGTAAGCGGTGGCGTTCATGGATGTACCTCAGCCCTTTCAAGCACTGGAAACAAAGAGCGAGTATTGACACGTTAAAGGCTGATTTTACATACACTAGTGGCATGTAGGTACCTCTCGCATTACAAATGCCATTTGGTTTTCATTTAGTTGGATGTCCTGTTGAAACAATTCTACAATCTCCAAGAGCGATCCACCATCACAATATTCCATTACAACCTTTTACAAAAAGCGAGAAAGTAAAAATGAGGAAGAAAGAACATGCGAATTGGAAGAAAGTGAAGGAGCGTACCCATATTTTATTTGGCTCCTCACCGTCTCGATAGCTATCAATAAAGCGTACGATGTTTGGGTTGTTGCAGCTTTTCATGATTCCAATCTCACTTATCAGGTGCTTCTCTTTATTTTTCCTGTTTATCCGGAGGATTTTTATCGCCACTTTTTCTCCTGTCCGTCTATTTGTAGCAAGAAAGACTTCTCCAAAACCACTGATGGAACAAAGACAACAAAACAAACTAAGATAAAAGGCACGAGTAAGACCTCAAAATGAACAAGAGTAGGGGAGTACCCTTTGCCAATACTTCGAGAACAATTTGGATAATGGTCTGTTGGATCTTCTGGGTTCAACAACTCATCTAAAATTTGGTTAGCAACTTTCACCAACCTGAGAAGAGAGAAAAGCACAAAAGAGTGCGCACCTAAGGTGGTAGTGAGGATCTCAGAGGGTGGTAGCATTCTGGACTCAGGCCTGTCAACAGGGTCCCCAGCGTAGCTTACCCGCAGTCTGTTAGCGCCATTAGTTGGCTTTTTTCGAAGTGTAGAAGGTCTTCGCTTCCATTGTAGCTTTTGTCTTTCATCCCTTTCATCCCCACAAGATGTTTGTTGAGTGGCAGTTGTCGTTTGTGAGCGTTGTTGTGGAGGGAATGTTTCTTGGTTTATTGCAACGTTCTCCTCAGTAGTTGAGGTGGCTTGTGGAAGGGAAGATGTAGAACAAGAAAGGCGCTGATTGGAGGAAGGAGACTGTTCATCATCAATGGGAAGAGAAGAGAATTCTTCTTGAGGTGAAAGAGGAACACTTTGAGACCGAAAGCGGGAAGGGTCTATTGCGCCTCGAATATTTGTGCCATTAGTGGTCGAGGGAGCTCCTTCTTGTTCAAGGCGAGGAGTTGTTGTATCGTGCTGTCAATAAGTGTTTGATGTATTTGGGTTAAGAAGGCAGCGGATGATTTTACGAGGAAGAGACATTACCGCATGAATAAGTGCTTGCGTTCGGGAAGGAAAGTTACCCGCCATTATCTGGCCTGTGAAGCTTTCTGAAAAGTCCAACACATCTAGGACGTCTTGTGGGTTTTGGGAGATTTCTTCTTTGGAAATACCGCTTTCTTGCAATATTTCCTTCCATGCCTCTGGTAGTCCCTTTATAACGCACATAAAACAACAGGCATGGTGAGAGATAAGGAGAAAGAGAGCATGGAACAGCGAAAGAGAACAGAGAAGAGTAGGATATTTCACCTTAAAGCAACCTTTATCGGAGTCATAGCTAATGTGGGTTTTGTGTTTAATGTCATAGGGCATGCCTACATCATAAGCATCGAGAGGAAAGAGATGCTCTCCTATCAATATGGAGTTTAAAGCGTCCTCAACAAGAGGATTGTCCTCCACGCGGCTGGCTTGTTTGAGAGCGTCGTACCAAGCTTTGTATTCGATAGCATCGAATGCTTCCAGGTAAAAGATCTTATTGTCTGTGGTGCTCATCAGCCCAAAGCGAAGAGGTTTTACAATGCTGGGTGGTACTGTCTTGCTGAGCTTTGCTCCTCTAAGACGGATCACTCCTTTGGGTGCTGCATCCTATTTTTCACGCTGGTGAGTTACAAAGACAACAAAGACGAGAAGAGGAAAACAAAGAAGAGAAGATCAAAATTAAAAAAAAAGAGGATGGAGCAAAGAAAAAGCAAAGAACAGAGGGCATGGAGACGTTACTGCAGTGGACTTGAAGTAATAAAGCACATTTCCTTTGAGCACGAAGTAGCGGACTTTCCAGTTCTTCATGATGTGGCCTAAACAAGTCTCAAAGGTGTTGGTAGAGATGCAAAACCGTGCAAAAAACAAAGGAAGGAAAAAAAAAAAAAAGGAAGTACCTTGTTTGCTAAGAAAACCTTTCTTCTCCGGTTCTTGCTGCCATGGGTATTTTGTGAGGGCTCTTGGTCTGAAGGTAGGGTGCTGTTCTGCTTCGTCCTGCAGGTTTAGTTGCTTTTGGTGAGCGAGAAAGAGAAGAG
>JAVKOQ010000420.1:0-40313 GCA_031835245.1 Balamuthia mandrillaris | reverse complement strand
AAAAAAGTGTTTTGTAATTTTTATCTTTTCGTTTCTTTCAAACTCCCAAAAAAAAAAATAAGCTAAAGGAAGGACGATGATGCGGACAAAGAGGTTGGAAAAAAAACACACACAAACAGGAAAAGGCTCCTTGTTCTCGACTTGGTCGTCTGTTTTCTTGCTTTTTTTTTTTCTGTTTACTGGGCAGCAGAGCTCTCAGAGGCCTCTGACTTGGTCTCCTCAGTCTTCTCAGCAGCTGGGGCGTCCTCCTTGGCAGCAGCCTCCTGGCCAGAAGAGCTCTGTCCTGCTTCGCCGCTTGGGCCGGCCTCGCCTTCCTCCTTCTCCACGGGCTGGAGGGCAATCTTGAGGTTGAGCTCACGGCCCTCTACCTGTTGGTCCTTCATGGCCTCAAGGGCAGCCTTCTGGGCCTCCTCCGTGGCAAACTCCACAAAGCCAAAGCCCTTGCTCCTGTTGGAGGCCTTCCTGGCAGCGGTGTTCAAAGATTGTGTATTCAAGTTCAACTTTGCTAGCGATTATGGAGGTGGAGTTGTTTATGTTGTCAGCTCTGGTTCTGATGGTTAGAATCTCTCTTTCTCTCTCTCTCTCTCTCTCTTTCATTCCTCGCTTTTTCTTGTTCTCTCCCTCTCTCCCTCCCTCTCCCTCTTTCTCTCTCTCTCTCTCTCTCTCTCTCTCTCTCTCTCTCTTATCTCTCTTCTTTTTCTTGTTCTCTTCTCTCTCTTTCGCGTTCTCTCGTCTCAGATCATCCCTCTCTCCTTCGGAGTATTCATCTCTCATATCCACATACAGCTGGTTCAGCACGATTTGAAAGGTGGAGTTGCCACAAGTTTAGATTTAGCCTTGTATCATTCACCAACTGCAACATTATTCATAACCAAGCTACCACTGCCATTCAAAACAACAAATACTCCAACATCACAACGCTCCCCAAACGGCGGAGTGGTGGTCATTTTCTCCACAACTTCAGACTACCCCAACTTTGGATCCGTTGAGTTCTCTTCTTGCACGGTTGCCTTCAACTCCGCCAACGAAGGAGATGGGGGTGTTGCCTGGATGGACGGGTATAAGCCCTCCTTTCCTGAAGCGGCTGCTGTCATGGAGATGCAAGACAGTGCCTTCATTGGGAACTCTGCGGGAGGGGCAAGCAGCTGGACCCCGTAAACTTCGTTTTCGATCCCAACTTTTCAACCCTCATTAACGTGTTCGAAGATGGTGGCGAAACGGAGGAAGGAGAAAGTAGAGAAGAAGAAGATGAAGGATAGAGAAGAAGAAGATGACTCTCAAAACGTTGGTATGATGGTTGGTGTGACGATAGCTTCCATCGTTGCTGTCCTTGCTTTTGTTGGCGCAGTTACAGCAGGCATTTACATCGCCAAACAGAAGAAGAAGGCCCAAAAGGAAAGGATGGAACGTGTTGCCAGAGCGGTAAACCTTACCACATGAGCTCTTCCATCCCTCTGAACACCGCGTACCTCGCTTTGGCCGTTTGTTTTTATTCATTCAACGAAAAGACAGTTTTTTGTCGACAACCGAAGCAAAAAAAGGAATTTCATGACGTCAGCTTAAAAATATATCAGATGATCGTTCCAACATAATAGGTACTCCATTGACTAATACCATAGTCGACAAGAAAGAAAGAAAGCGGTAGCAAAGAAAAAAAAATGGCAACCAACAAAGTAGCGGTGGTAGGGGGAGGCATCTCTGGCCTCTCCTGCGCGTGGTTCCTCCGTCAACGCCACCTTCTCAACCTCTCATCCTCCTCCTCCTCCTCCCCTTCTCCTTCGCTCTCCATCTCTCTCCATGAGAA
The DNA here is from genome assembly GCA_031835245.1 of Balamuthia mandrillaris. Classification (NCBI taxonomy): domain Eukaryota; phylum Discosea; order Longamoebia; family Balamuthiidae; genus Balamuthia; species Balamuthia mandrillaris. The sequence continues at coordinate 38,509 of JAVKOQ010000420.1, read as the reverse complement.
AGATCCTCAGCGATTCGGCGGCTGGATCCGCACGATCCGCAGAAGCGGCTTCCAGTTCGAATGCGGCCCTTTTACGTTGCGCTCCGTGGGAGGGGAGAAAGCGGTGACCACGTTGCGGTTGATAGAGGACCTTTCGTTGGTCGACCAAACGGTGGAGGCCTCCCTGGCTTCTCGCCAGAACCGCTACCTCTGGTTGGACGGTCGTTTGCAGCGAATGCCCTCCTCTCCGTTTCAGCTCTTGTCTGATCCGCTGACCAAAGACCTCGTGTGGGAGGTTTTGTCGGGGAAAGAATGGAGACAACAGAAAGCAGGGGAAGCGGACAAAGATGAGAGCGTGCGTTCGTTCTTTGCAAGGCGGTTTGCCTCTCCAAGAGCAGCTGATGTCTTTGTGGACGCTTTGTGCTTGGGCGTGTTTGCTGCACCCGCGGAGAGGCTCAGCATGAAGGCTTGCTTTCCTCCTTTTTGGGAGATGGAGCAAAAGTATGGTTCGTTGACGAGAGGAGCTCTGATATCCTCTTTCTTTGGGGACAAAGAGAAGAAAGGAAGAGGTGGAGAACGAAGAAGAAGAAGCGAGTTTGTGGAACGAATGCAAAGAGCAAAAGTGTACTCGTTCAAGCAGGGGATGGAGACATTGCCTGCTGCTTTGGCGCGTTCTCTCTTTGACGAAACACACGAACAGAAGACGATGACTGAAGGGCGAGAAGGCGGAGTTCGTGTAGTGCCATCGCATTCAAGGCTGGTGGCAATAGCTCCGTTGACTTCTCATTGCGGGGCAGTTTTGTACTTTGAAAATGGCGAGAGGATGGAAGTGGATCACGTTATCAGTGCATTACCTTCCTACGCATTGGCAGAACTACTTACGACTCAACAAGAGGATACTGATGGAATGGGCCAAATCGTCGAAGACATTCGAACGCGCATCGCTTTTTCTTCTGTCGCTGTTGTACACTTTGGCTTTCGGGTAAGTACAGGAATAAAGAAAAGAGCGAAGACGGAAGCAGAGAAGACCCCAAGTGAGAACAAGGCACGAGAGAAGCAGCAAAGCAGAGAACAGAGAAGCAAAAAAAGAAAGAGGGAAAGAGAAGGCAAAGAACTCATCTTTCTCAATCATACATACAGAATGACGTGCTAAAAGGACGACAAGGTTTCGGCTACTTGGTTCCCTCCCTCGAACACGAACCCATCCTAGGCGTCCAATGGACTTCTTCCACTCTTCCCCAACAATCTCTCTCCTCTTCCCCCAACCCAGAAACGAAACTGACAGTCATGTTGCCTCTCGCTTCTCACGACTACGTTCTCCTCAAGAACAAACACAGCATGCTGACTGACGAAGAGCGAAGCAAGATCGCTTTACGATACAAGCAAGTAGCATGGCAAACCGTGAGACGACATTTAGAGATCGAAGGAGAAGGCTCGGATGTCTGTTGGAACGTGGCTCTAAACGTGGATGCCATTCCTTGCTACCAAGTAGGCCATTTGGGGGTGGTGGCGGAGGTCAAGGCCCGTCTTCGCCGAAACTTTCCGGCGTTGCATCTGGTGGGCGGTAGTTGGGGTGGCGGTGTGGGCCTCAACGACTGCATTCATGGGGCGAAGCAGCTGGTGGATGCCCTGCACTACTCCTCCACCTGAAAGCTTTTATTGCAGAGCTCCGGAAAACGCGGACGAAAAGGCATAAAGGCCCATTTGGCCGATAAGACTAATGCCATTCATCCATGTCGTCACGAAACAGTTGCTAGGATACAGCACGTGACCACCGTAGTGAAGCTACAAACACAGAAGCGCTCCAGACCAAAAACTGTCCAGCGATGGGGGTTTAACCCATCGGGCGTGTTCGATGGACACTCAAGGAACGGTAAAGGTGCCTCTGTCGAGTCTCCTCCAGCCTCCTGCTTCGTTTTTTAAGGCGGGGCCTGCGCAATTTAAAAAAAAAGAAAGGAAGAGATCCTCAGCTCACGCACACTGCCACTACAAAAAAAAAAAATAAAAATAAAAAAGCTATTTGCGGAACAGCGGCAGCGGCAGCGGCAGCGTTCATGCGAACTGATCCTTCTTTTTGACCAAACGAAAAAGGTATTCTTAAAGAAACAACAACAACAACACACGCAGCAGCACACACAGCATTCTTTTCTGGTGGGAGATTCAAACTGAGCTCTGTTCTACGTCCACCTCAAAAGGCCTATCGCAGTGTGATTTGATTCGTGTTTTTTTTTTTTGTTGTGGTTGAGCGAAAGCCAACATTGAAAAGGCAACCCAACGTAAGCTCGCTTCTCTGTCTCTCTTCTTTTCTTTTTTTTTCAGTGGGATTTTGATTTTTCTCATGGTTGTCAAACAAAAAAAAAAAATCAAAACAAAACAAAACAAAACGGCAGTTTTCCTTCCTTTTGTGAAGCGCAAAACGGAGCTTCATCACTTTTACCGCACCTTTCGGTCCCTTCAGAAAACCTCTCGCTCCTCCTTCATTCCTCCTTGATAGCATTTCTTTGTTTCTCTCTCTCTCTCATTTTTCAGTCAGTCATCTCGGCCCTCAACCCTCTTCTCTCCTTTGTTTTGTTCCTCTCTTTGGTTTTTTTTGAAGCAAAAGCATACGGAAGAAGATGAACTTTAACGACTTTGAACCCTTCATCGATGAGGAAGAGGCCAATGGGGAGACCCCTCTCCTCTCTCCTTCCTCTCGGCAACGACGACAGGCGCGTTCTGTCTCCAACGTAAACCACAACAGAGGTATGACAGCGTCCACAAGCGACGACGACGACGATGACGCAGCAGCACCTCTGCTTGGCTCTTCTACCCCTCTGCAAGCATCAAGAGCACCACAACAACAGCAACAAGAAACAGGATACAGTACCAATGGAGAGCTCTACTCTCGTTCAGTTGATGGTGACTCTTACTTGCCTCCTCTTTCTTCGGCTGCATCATCCGCAACAGCAACAACACCAACTGCTTTGATGCGTTCTTTTGGAGCAGCGAAACCGCAACAACGAAAACAAGCAGCCAACACGCTGCTTCGTAGAGGGAGAAGCAAGTCACAGCCACTCCTCTCTCGGCAGGCGCGCCAAGAGATGGAGCAGGAGCGACGTGTCATTCAGCACAAGACGGCTCGTTTGCAGCAACGAGCTGCCAAGCAACAGCAGCACCATGCTACCATGCACAGCGTCATTCGCTCCAGACATGGATATGAGGAACCCATTTTGGGCGTTAAGAGAGCGGAGCCGCTCATGAAGAAAGGCAAGAAACAAGGCTTTGAGCCACGTTATGGTAATCTATCCTCACCCACGCTTTTCTCCTGTCTTCATTCTCAAGTTCTCTCATCCTCTCCGCTCCACGTAATACCAACTTGAATCTTTGGTGTAAAGGCTTCTTCCATCCGGAGCGAGCGTTCTTCCGGTATATCATATTGTTGTTTGCCTGTCTCACAGAGTTTGGTCACATGTTCGCTTTTGACTCACCCAGCGCTCTTGTCACGAGTCTTAAAACCGTACTGTTTGCAGTTTTTTCTTGATTTGTCAGTTTCTTTTACTTAGCTTGTCCTTTTGGCATGTATAGGAGCTGGAAATCTCCGATCTTCAGTACTTAGCTTTCTTTAGCGTTTACAATTGGCCCAACTGTGTGATGGTCTTCTTTGGAGGATATTTGGTTGATCGTCTAGGTTTGCTTTATGATCTTCCACCACTTATCAAGATGCTTCATTCTACGTTATTCTAATAATCCTACGAATAGGCCGGCTGAAAGCAGTTCTGATATTTTGTTCAATAGTTTTCTTGGGTCAATGCATGTTTGCCCTTGGTGGAAGCCTTGGGAACTATTGGGTCATGCTCATTGGTCGCTTTATCTTTGGTGCTGGAAGCGAATCCATGTTTGGTACGTTCTCCTCCCTCCCTCTCTCTCTCTCTCTCTCTCTCTCTCTCTCTCTGATTGATATTTTTATTCCCGTAGTGGCAACAATGTTGTTCATAGCATATTGGTTCCGTGGAAAGAACATGGTGCTTGCGCTGAGTATTTGTGTGTCAAATGAGTCTCTGGTAATTGCTTGCGTTCTAAGTTTCTCTCCATTTTGGCTGGAGCATGGTAGAATTTGCTAAACAAACCTTTTTAATTTGCTAAGGGTGGAACTGTTAACTTTCTTGTTTCTCCTTGGCTTGCAAGTCAGTTCAATCTCCCTATTTCGTTGTGGTTTGGTATATTTTTCATTTCTCTCTCTCTCTCTCTCTCTCATTGCCGGTCTTAAGCTTCATGAATTTTTTGTAAACAATAGGAGCAATGATATGTGCTGGTTCACTGGTGGCAGCAGTTATATTGGTAATAATTGACTATAGAGGCACAAAGACGATGGACCCAATCATAGAGGCCAGAGCCAGTGCTTTACAAAGGAGGTTAGAAGCACGTAAGCGAAAACTGGATAAGATTGAAGCGGCTCAAAAACTGATTGAAGCGGAAGCTGAAGAAGAAGACGAAGAAGAAGCAGAAGACGAAAATAAAACCAACGAACAGAAAAAAGCTGCAGCAGAAGAAGAGGAACAAACGAATGAAGACGCAGAAGCAGAGGAGGAGGAAGAGGAAGGCGCTGAAGAAAAAGTGGAAGAAGATGAAGAAGAAGAGGAAGAAGAAGAGGAAGAAAGTGAACAGATCCGCCTTCGCGATATCACCAAGTTCTCCTTCAGCTACTGGCTATGGGTAGGCATTACTTGTTTCTTCTACGCATTTGCCTATCCTTTCTTCGCCATTGTCAGCGACATGCTACAGGACCAATGGGGTTACTCCGAGAGGGCTGCTGGCAAGATCTCCAGCATCTACTTCGCTCTTGCAGGCTTGCTCTCTCCCTTCTTTGGGCTGTTCTTGGACAAAGTGGGAGGCAATGGTATCGCGGTGATGATCGGCACGACGGGGACGGTCCTAATGTTAGTTGTGCTTACGTTTGTAAGGCTTCCGATCGTGCCAATTGGTCCCATTATGGTAATGGGTGTTCTATATTGTTGTGCTCCTGCCATTACTGTACGTTTCCTTCATTGCTTCCTTCTTTTTTTCATTGTACTGATTCTTTTTTTTTAGTCCTGCATTCCTCGTCTTGTTGAAATGAAAGTATTAGGCACAGCATACGGCATTGCATTTGGTATCCACATTCTTCTCTCTCTCTCTCTCTCTCTCTCTATCTCTTTCTCTCTCTCCGCCTCCCTTTCCCCCTCCCTTTTCTCCCTTTTCCCTTCTTCCTTCTCCTGTCTAGCTTCAAAAACTCATTTTCTGTTTTCATTCTCTGCTTTTTTATCAGCTTCAATGAACCTCTTCGCGGCATCATTGACCCTAGCGATTGGCAAGATAAAAGGACACTATGGCTGGCTCCCTCCTTCACTTATCTTCATCTCAATGGCAGCCGTGGCAAGCGTGCTAGCCATTTGGGTGAACCTCATCAACGGCTGCTGCTATGGCAAGATCAACTGGAGCAGCAAGCACCTACGCCAGGAACGCATAGAGCACAAAGTGCGAAGAATGGCCTCCCAAATGGGCCTCAGCTTGGATTCTGCGGAGAATGAAAAGTTTTTGCAAAACCTGGCGGAGCTGATGAGCGGAGAAAGAAGAGAAACAGAAGGGGAGGCCGATGGATTTGCATCGGCTTCTTCTTCATTTACGGAGAAGAGCATGTTGCTAGCTCAGAAGGAAGGAAGCTTTATAGTGGAGGGAGGCGAAGACAGCATTCGAATGGACGTTACTTCGAGCTTTGTCAACAACAACAACGCTTCCAACGTGACGAGAAGAATTGCTGGTGGCGGATTCCAAAGTTCCAACGTGCTGAACTTGGACATGGAAGAAGAGGCAGAAGGGCACGCGGATGCGATCCGTCAGTACACAGACGGGGAGGGTGGAGAGGAGGACTTTTACGTGCGCGTGTCATCGAGCGCACCTTCCGCTTCGTTTTATTCTGGCTCTTCGGATAGTTACGACGATAGCGTGGAAGAAGACCATTATTAACAAAACAGCTTTCTTTTCTTTTTTTTGTATCTCTTCTCTCTCTCTTGTTGTCAAAAAGCTTTGGAAGCGTTGGAGGAGCGTTGCTGGGCTTGCATGTCGTTGTATCGAGCGAAGGAGTAGATGAAAGCCCCAACGATCGTCATGCTCAGCCCCAAGCCATTCTTTTTCAAACAAGAAGTGAGAAAGAAAGAAAGAAAGAAACGACAAGAAAGAAACGACAAGAAGGAGCAGCAGAAGGTACCAAGAAAGGAACAGGATTCTGAAAGATAAGGATGGAGAGAAGGGATTGCAAGCAAGACTTGGTGGCTCCTACGATAACGCTCGTCAAAGGGCTGGTGTGCTTTATCATCATGAAGACGGCCAGGTTGATGGAGAACCCCAGCAGGCCCGTCAAGGTCATCATGGCCCAGAACCCAAGCATCTCGCTGTCGCTCCACCACCGGAGAGGGCGCTCGGCGAGGAAGGGAAGCAGGCCGGACGGCTCCCCGCTGAGGAGGATGAGGGGGAGGAGGAGGAAGAGGGACATGAGGGTGTTGTAGTGGGCCGTCAGCCATTCGTTGTCCCTGTGGTCGATTTGGGAGAGCGTTCGCTTGACCTGCAGGCCGTGCATGGCCACAAACAAAGAAGAAAGAATCCCAAAGCAAAGTCCTTGTTTGCAAGCTTAACGTGAGACAGAGAACAGAAGACGAAAGAAGAAGAGAGAAGGAGAAGAAGAAGAAGAAGAAGAAGAAGAAGAAGAAGAAGCACAAGAAGAAGAACAAGAACAAGAAAGAAAAGATGGAAGTGGAACCAATGACTGAAAAGCGGGAGGATTCTTCGCCCTCGGAACCAACGAGGAAGCCAGCGATAACGACCATGCAACCGGCGGTTGCCATCATGGATACCCTTTGCTTCAGCACCACGTTGGTGAAAAGCAGCTGGAAGCAAACGGAGAGGGAACGTGCGATCTGTCCACAGAAGAAATGTAAACAAGAGAAGGGAGAAGCGGAGGAGGAAGACGAAGAAAAGGAACCACAGAAGAAGAGAAGGACAACCGGTCTTCCTCTTGAAGTTATGTGTACCTGAAAAAAGGAGACCTCGACATAGTTTAGGCAGAGGTTGTTTGTGGCCAGCATCCCAACATAAACACAAGTCAGTGGCATAACGATCTTTGCTCTGGCTAATGTGAACTCAAAAGGTGGAACGAAGCTGAACCGGGAGTCCCTGTATCATGAAGCAAGAGAGAGAGCGTGAGAGTGAGAGAGACGAAGGGAAGAGACAGAGATGGAAGAAGAGAGGCGGTTCAGGTTATTTGTTGTGTGAACGAGAGAATGGAGATAGGCACCATTGGCCGAGCTGGCCCAAACCGAAGAGGCATAGAAATGCAACGAGCAGCTGAAACCAAGTAAGGAACAGGGGATAGGGAAAGCGAATGGCGGAGTAGGAGAGGACATATTTGTTCATCAACACAAGAGCCATGGAGGCTCCAACATAAAACGACACTATTGCAGCGATTTTTGAGCTTTCGAGTGTAGCAACTCTCTCTTAGAATAAATCTACTAGGCCCAAAGATAAACAAACAGAGTAGGCTTACATGTGTTGGGCTCGTTTCAAAACGCCTTGATGAGCTTCATCTGCATCCTCGCGCTTACCCTCCTCTTTTTCCGCTTTTGCTTTTACTCTGCTGCTCAGCACGGTGGATGGTATGTGAACCACCCTGTCTTCCTCTTTGGGAAGCTGGGCCTCTCCACCGAAACTTCCTTCGCTCTGCTGCAGTGTGGGTTCTCCCTTCATTCTATCCTGGTTTCATTCTTTCTTTAAACAAAAATAGATGAGCGAAGAGACACACTCTTTCCTTTTCCGTTGAAGTGTCCACAGAAAGGCTATATAAATAACCAGTAAAGAATAAATAAATACAAGAACAGCTGTTGTTTGTTTTCGTTAAACTCGCAAACTTCTCTTCCCTCGCACTTTTCTTATGATCGCCTTCTCCTTCTTTATCTTCAACGCCAATAAGACGGCTCCAACAACCAAAGCGACCAACACCACCACACCCACCACGATAGGCACCACTATCACCACCAATTCGCTCGCGTCATCTCCTCCTTCTCTTCCTGCTCCGCCGTCATCCACCACGCCATCCCCATCACCACCGTCCACGCCTTCGCTCAACAGCAAGCTCAAGTCGGGATCATACTCCACATGTGAGAGGAAGGAAGGAAAAGTGAAACTGACCATGGACAGGTCCTCCGAAAACTCCACCATCACCTCTCTCTTCTCTTCTTCCACCCCATCCACCAAAGCAAAGTTCAGCAGGCTCATGCTCAGCTCCTCTCCCTCGTTGGAGAGAATGTGTCTCCTCACCTCTTCCCTTTCCGTCCCCTCTTCCCTCTTCTCCGTGAATGGCCGTTGAGGAAACAGTTTGAAGCGAAGACGAAGCAAATGCTCATCCTGGTTGACAAAGGGCCAATCCTCCACGCGAATGCTCCACTTGCTGCTCTCCCGATCTGCTCTGAACACCACCTCTCCGAAGGACACCTCTTCTCCTGCTTGCAATGCTCGAAAGCTCCACTGCAAACGAGCTCCGTTGGGCATGATGGCTGAGAAAGAAGAATTGGCACTGTCCACCTCTTGTTCCTTTGGAATGAGTTGAGAGGAGATCACCGCTCCATCCGAAGACAACTCCGTCAATGAAGCAAACTCTGCAAACACTGCAACTCCATCCTGCCCCTCTTCTTCCTCTTCTCCCTCCTCCTCCGAAGTGAAGAGAACAAAGTTGGCGGTATTGCTGATGAAGCTGGTCTTCATTCGGGAGTGCTCCTGTGCTTCCAAGGCTTGAGTGGGTTCCATCAAGAACACAGCCAAGGCGATGCCGGTGTGGGAGATGGCCTCCACCAGGTTGCTCCCCTCCAAACTCCTGTTGAACTTGCACCAGATCATCTTCTCCCCTCTCCCCAAGGAGCACAAGGAGGAAGGGAAAGGGGTCCAGCCTCCTCCTTCCAGAGGGAGAGCAGTCTCTTGTTGCAAGGAGTAATACCAAATCAAGGGCACCAATCCTGCTCCTTCGATCACCTCCACGCACCGCTCTCTCTGCTCGCTTTGGTTGTACTGCATCCCGATGAAGAGTTGCACAGAGTCTTGCAAAGAATGGACGTAACGCAGTTGGAAGAAGGGAGTGCAGATGAGAGGGAAGAAGGGTTGAGCGAATGGAGCAGAGGCGTAGATCCCAACGCTCCATGGAAAGAGAGGTTCATCATCTGATCTTTCAGAGTAGACTTGCAAACCATCCAAGTGGATCTCAAAGTCTTCAAAGCCGATGGTTCCTCTGTCTTCGTCTCGGAGAACCAAAGGCGCTCCCAAGCGGGTTATCCAAGCCTCTTCCACTCCCAACAAGAGTGCAGGAGAAGTCTCTTCTCCCCAAAAGTTGCCATCCAAGAATAGTCTTCCGATATCCGCTTGCTCCACATCTAGTTGTGGAGTATTAAAAGAAGAGGAAGCGCCATTGTTGTGATAGATGTTGTTGTGTTTGATGTCGAGCGAGGCTTGAAAAGGCGTGACGACCTCCAAAGCAAAGTCCTCACAGTCGCGAATGAGGTTGTTCTTCAGGTTGAAAGAGACCATCGAGTTGGAATGCCCTGAAGAGCGCAGCACAACAGCCGAGCTCTTGGCCTCTCGAATGCTGTTGTTGAGGATGTCGAGGTTCACCTTGCTGGCTGCGTTGTTTACGGCGACGTCGATGGATGCTGGGCCTAGGGTGCGAAGAAACGTGGAGCGAGAGAGGAGGAGGTAACGAACCCCATCGGAGAGCACGTGCAGGTCCCTTTGGTTGTCGGCAAAGTCGCAGCGATTGGCCCTGACGAAGGCTTGCCCAGAGTTGGAGCTCACGTGTAATGCTGTGGAGGCTTGCGAGAGGGAGCAGCCGTCCAGATCCAGCTTGCCTTTTATTTTTTGTTGTCATAAGTGGAAGTGAAGAGAGAGAGAGAGAGAGAGAGAGAGAGAAGCAACGAAGGGGAGAAAAAACCATTTTGAGAAACTTGCAAAAGATTCGTGTTCAAAGTGCCTTGGAAAATGCTGTTCCGAGCAAACAACGAAAAACTTCGAGTCTCGAAGACGGCGTGCTGGCCGGCTTGGTTGCATTCATCTATAAACTCAAGATCCTTTTTTTTTTGGTTTATTTGTTAAAGAAAACAAAGAGAAAGAAAGGGAAGAAAAAAACAAACCCGTAGCCAAAGTTCAGCGCTGAGAGTAAAGTACGCAAAGGCAGATCCAGACAACGGACAGCCCGAGCTCACTCTTACTCTGCTTCTGGACCCGGAGGACCCCACTATATCCACCACCTCAGGGCGAACGGTAATGGCGTCGCCGGGGGCGCCGCTCATGATGTAGTCCGAGGAGTAGACGAAGAGCCTGTCGTAGGTGCCTGACTCTGCCGCTTGCTTCATGGCCAGCGGGCCTGCGAGGCATGGGGTCGGCCCTCCTGGGCATTCTCCGTCGTTCGCTATGTAGACTTGCTCGGCTTGTAACGTTTGTGGGATTTTGATAGCCAAGACGATAATGACCATTACTATAGAGCAAAGGGTCTTCATCTTTTTTGTAACCAAAAACAAAAAATGAAGTTGGAAGAGCGGTCGGGTGTGGTTGTCTTTACACAAAAGTGAAAAAATAAATAAAAGAAGGAATAATGAAAGAGAAAAAGAGGGGAAATACAAATAATTAATATGAAAATAAGGGAGGAAAAAAGGTCTTCTTCGGATGTCGGCGGCCGGGTTGTTTAACCGCTCTGCCTTCCTTTTGCTTGCTTCCCCCTCCCCTCTCTCTCTACTTTCTTTTTGTATTTAGACCGCGGATAGTGGGAATTACCTCCTTAAAAAGATATGATTATATTAACAATCCGATTATACGATTGGCTCCCCTGTAATTAACCATTTTATGATTGCCAATATAGGCGTTTTTTTTTTTGACCCTTTTGCACTTTTTTTACGTCAGCAGGCCAACGCCAGTGCCACGAGAAGAGAAAAGATAGAAAGACGGAGAAGTACCGACGTGGGATGGCCTCGGTGAAACCAAATTGGTCCATCAGCGATGCTCCTCTGCAGTGTTTGGGGATGATGCACCATCCGTTTGTTGCGACAAGGAGGCGGAGGCATTTGTGAATGTGAGGTATCACCCCAGCGTAAGGCAGTATGGCATTCGACAGGAGTACATCAAGCTCTTCATCTCCACGAACAGCTGGTATTCAAAAAATATAAGAGAAAGAAGACGAAGAAAGCTCAAAAGAGGATAAGAGCAACAACCACACACCAAGAGGAGAGGTAACATACTTAACATGATGTGTCGAGGTACTATGCGCTTGGTTTTAAAGTCTTTCGCTGCATTTCCGGCCAACTCTGGAAATAAGATAGTTTTATTAAGATAAGAGAACGACGAATAGGATGACGAAGAAAAGACGCGAAGAGAAGAGAAAGACGAAGAGAGCAATAAAGGAAGAGAAAGCTGAACAGTGAACCTAACACTTCAGCACAGAGGTACTCGATGACACACGCGAGATAGATGGGAGCTGTTTTGCCTGTTTCACGGATAAGCCAATGCAATTTTAAAAATAACAAACATCAGGGGAGAAGGAGAACATGGAGGAAAAGCAGACGCATCAGCAAGGGGAAAAAAATGAAGAGGCAAAAGAACAAACTAACAGGAAGGACAAGACAACACAATATACATACTTATTCGTCCTGTAGAACGGCATTGCATCCAGGTTCTCAAATAAGAAACCGGAAACTGTAGTCTTTTTCAAACGACAAAGGTAGTAAACAGTGTTGAAACAACAACAACAAAAAATGTTTGAAAAGGAGAAGGAAGAGGAGAGGTGCCAAAGGGAGCAACACGACGAGGAGGAATAAAGCGAACCCTGCAAGTTTTCTATGGGAGCCTTTCTCCGTTGCGTCGCTGAACTTCGCCACCGCTTTTGTGGCTTTCAAAAAACAAACCAGGAGAAAACGGGTAAGCAAGGGGGTAGAGAACAACGAGGAGGAAAGAGAAAAGTGTTTATTTGTTTTGTTTTACCTTCACTCACGGCGTATTTTGCAAGGTCACCGGGAAGAACGAGCCGCGTGGCGGTCTGTACCTCGCAAGCGGTGAGGGTCTTCTTGCCCACCATCTCCGTCAAGCTTGTCGCCTCCTGAAACAGCCGCAAGGTCAGGTCCTGGCAAAGGGAGTTCATGATGGCCATGGCTTGATTGCTGATGCCTAGGTCCGGATGAACCTGCCGCAGCACCACGTAGATGCTGACGCTCAAAGCATTGCTACCCGTTTTGTTGCTTCTTCTCCTTTTCATCTTTCGAATTGCTCTCTTTGTTTTTTTTTCTTGCCGTTTCGAAGAAAAAATTCGGAGTTTTGGATTTACGATTTTTGGTTGGTTGATGATCAGTATTTTTGAATTTCTATTGGTTAAATTTTTTCTCTTTTTGGAGGTGAAAGTAATATACGACAAGGGATGCGGAGAAAGAAGAAGACAAAGCGAGAGAGTACAACGAGAGGTAACATATCGTGTGGCCCTTGGACGAAATGGGAGCGTTACCCCCAAAACACGCTGTCTCGAACAGTCAGCGAGCGGCTTTCCTTGTTTGATTTTGCGTGGGAAGTGCTGTCACATCCATCCACAAACTCAACGCCCTTTTCGTTCATGGTTGGATGGAGACAATTATTCAATAGCAAAACAACTTGTTGTTTTGAAGAGGGACACCACGCAAACCTTCAACAGAAGACGGCCACCAAGGTGATGAAAGCAAACGAAAAAAGAAAAAGAAGGACAATCCTGGCTCACTCTAACAGTACTGCTCCGGTTCAGGGGACCCGAAAATCCAGTGGGTCTCTCTCCACGGATGACCTCATCTTTTTGTGCTTCCAATGTTGGCAGTGCCTTTTGGTTTTCTTCTGCTAACGACATACAATTGCCAAGGATAAACAAGCCGCTTTTAAATATCCCAAACTAGGAAACCTCAGTTAAGCATTCATGTGCTTTGTGGTTCTCGTTACTCGTTGCATGTACACGTTGTGCTGGTGCAGGCGCAAGACCAACAAGACAGCCCCAACGACCACTCCAGCCAACACCACCACACCAACGGCTGTTGGCACCGCTATCACCACAATGTCGTTCGGTTCATCATCGTCCTTGCCTTCACCATCTCCATCTCCACCATCGCCACCTCCATCCACACCTTCGCTCAACAGCAAGCTCAAGTCGGGATCATACTCCACATGTGAGAGGAAGGAAGGAAAAGTGAAACTGACCATGGACAGGTCCTCCGAAAACTCCACCATCACCTCTCTCTTCTCTTCCTCCGCCCCATCCACCAAAGCAAAGTTCAGCAGGCTCATGGTCAGCTCCTCTCCCTCGTTGGACAAGATGTGTCTCCTCACCTCTTCCCTTTCCGTCTCCTCTTCCCTCTTCTCCGTGAACGGCCTTTGAGGAAACAGTTTGAAGCGAAGACGAAGCAAATGCTCATCCTGGTTGACAAAGGGCCAATCCTCCACGCGAATGCTCCACTTGCTGCTCTCCCGATCTGCTCTGAACACCACCTCTCCGAAGGACACCTCTTCCCCCGCTTGCAATGCTCGAAAGCTCCACTGCAAACGAGCTCCGTTGGGCATGATGGCTGAGAAGGAAGAATTGGCACTGTCCACCTCTTGTTCCTTCGGGATGAGTTGAGAGGAGATCACCGCTCCATCCGAAGACAACTCCGTCAATGAAGCAAACTCTGCAAACACTGCAACTCCATCCTGCCCCTCTTCTTCCTCTTCTCCCTCCTCCTCCGAAGTGAAGAGAACAAAGTTGGCGGTATTGCTGATGAAGCTGGTCTTCATTCGGGAGTGCTCCTGTGCTTCCAAGGCTTGAGTGGGTTCCATCAAGAACACAGCCAAGGCGATGCCGGTGTGGGAGATGGCCTCCACCAGGTTGCTCCCCTCCAAACTCCTGTTGAACTTGCACCAGATCATCTTCTCCCCTCTCCCCAAGGAGCACAAGGAGGAAGGGAAAGGGGTCCAGCCTCCTCCTTCCAGAGGGAGAGCAGTCTCTTGTTGCAAGGAGTAATACCAAATCAAGGGCACCAATCCTTCTCCTTCGATCACCTCCACGCACCGCTCTCTCTGCTCGCTTTGGTTGTACTGCATCCCGATGGAGAGCTGCACGTGGTCCAGCTGGTTCAGCGCAAAGACATAACGAATTTGGAAGAAGGGAGTGCAGATGAGAGGGAAGAAGGGTTGAGCAAATGGAGCAGAGGTATAGTAGCCAACGCTCCAGGGATGAATGGACTCTTCCTCTTCATCTGTGCTTTCGGAAAAGACTTGCAGTGCGCCCAGGTCGATGTACAAGTCTTCGAAGCCGATAGTTCCGATCTCATCCTCTCGAAAGACCAGAGGAGCTCCCAAACGAGTGATCCACGCCTCCTCCACTCCCAACAACAGTACCAGCGAGGCACCTTCACCCCAATAGTTCCCATCCAGTGCCAGCCGTGCAATGTCTGCTTCCTCCACTCTCATCTGTGGGGTGTCACCTCCGAAAGAAGAAGAGGAGGAGGCGCCGTTGTTGGCAAAGATGTTGTTGTGTTTGATGTCCAGTCTGGCTTGAAAAGGCGTGAGCACTTCCAGAGCGAAGCCACTACACCCCACAATCTCGTTGTTCTTCAAGTTGAATGAGACGATGGAGTGGGAATGTCCTGTGGAACCAAGCACAACCGCAGATCCATGCAGCTCACGAAAGCTGTTGTTGAGGATATCAAGGGAAACCGGGAGAGTAGCGTTGTTGGCAGAGATGCCCAAGGAAGCAGAGCCTTTGGTGCGAAGGAAGGTGGATTTGGAGACTTTGAGAAAGCTCACAATGTCTGAAAGCACATGAAGGTCTCTGTGGTTGTCAGCAAAGTGGCAGTCGTTGAGTTTGATGACGGCTGGACCGGAGGTGGAGTTCACAAGCAATGCTGTCGCGGCGTTGGAGAATAAGCAGCCGTTCAGTTCCACCTCCCCTTTATTTGCAGAGTAAACAATGAGAGAGAAGCAACGAGGACAGCAAAAAGGAGAGAGAGAGAGAGAGAGAGAGAGAGAGAGAGAGCATGGTACCATTTTGTGATACTTGGATGAAATGGGAGTCAGCGTTCCCCCTAAAAACGCTGTCTCGCACAGTCAGCGAGTGGCTTTCCGTTTCAAAAAAGGCATGGGGACCAGCGTCGTCACATCCAGCCACAAACTCCAAGTCCTTTTATCGTGTCGGATGAGCGAGAATGAACATATGAAAAAAGAAATAGCGGAAACCCGCAAACCTTTATGAAGAGACTTCCACCAAGGGTGAAGAAAGCAAACGAAGAAGCAGGAGCAGAGGAAGGACAATCCTGATTCACTCTGACGACGCTTCTCGGGTCGGAGGAGCCGACTATCTCCTCGACAGTCGGATGCACGTATATTGTATCGCCGAGGGCTCCACTCATGCGGTAGTTCGGGAGTACTACGATACGGTCGTAGAGGCCTGACTCTGCGGCCAGTTTCAAGGCCTGTGGCCCCTCCAAGCAAGGCTCTTTTCCAGCCGCACATTCTCCATCGTTGGCGATGAAGACCTCCTCAGCGAACGCCGTTTGTGTGGCGAGGAATGCAAAAACGACCCCGACGGATAGAAGGAGGGCGTTTAACCACATCCTATTTTTTGCGTTATACCTACCAACGAACAATTGCCTTTGGTAGAGGTAGAAGAAACAAAAAGAAAACAAAACCCAAAATGCCAACAGCAACGGAGAGCAGAAGTCAAGTATGAGAGGGAACTCCTACTTTTGACCAGTACTCGCAGTTGGCCGTTCCGTTGTGCTTGTAGCAGCAAACGAGTGGGCTGATTAAGAAAGGCGAGAGGACAGTGGTGCATCGCTGTAATTAATTAAGATCCTGACAGGATATTACTTCGCCTAACAGGTTTCTTGTGGGGTTCGTTTTTAGCTAAGAGGAACATGGCTTTTGTTGCTTTCGACGAAACACCAGCGAACCTAGTGACTCGTCCAATGACGAATGCTGATGCGCGCTTCTTTCTGCCGGCAAGACTGATGAGGGAATACCAAAAGTTTCATGATGTAATACATAAAAACATGGGATAATAAATTATAGGGTGGTTGGGGAAGCCTCAGAAGAAAGAGGGGGAAGGGGAACAAAATAAAAGGAGCACGAAGCAGAGGAACTATAGGGTAACGCTAAACCACATGAAACTGTTCCAGCAAGCTCCCAGCGTGTCGTCATGGATGGTTTCCCTCATAGCAGTTCAAAATTTTCCTCATAGGTTGGTTGATGATTCTTCCTTTTTTTGAACTAAAAGATCACTCCGGAAAGATTTCGGAGGAAATTAAGTGAAACCGACCAACCAATAGGAATAAAACGCTCGTTATTGTACGTTTCACTTTCCGCCAATAACGCTATGCCACGTCATAAAATATCCGTTAATCGGCGATAAATCGGGGTATACGGCCCATTAAGTGGAGAATTAAAGAATGCCAAGAAAAAAAAACGCACTATCCAGCCAGCCAACGCGCTGGAGACGCTGAACCACACACCGCAGAGGGGAGAAATGCAAGAAGCAGAAAAGGCAGGGCCGTTAGGAGCATTACCTTCGCCACCGACAGCCTCATCCACATCCACGATGGACAAATCGGTGGCCGATAAGAAGAAAACGAAAAAGCTGTACAACAGCGGATCTTTTCCGAGTCCCGACGCGGAGACCAAAGCGGCGAAGAAGAAGGCCAAGAGGAGGACGGTGCATGTCGCAACAAAGGCCAACCGATCGTCCAAGAGCGTTGTCATTCGGCCACCGCACCAGCAAACGAATGGGTAAGCTCTATAGTGATAAGGGATGCAGCGTTCTTTTTTTTTTCTTACTCTCATCTCTGTCTCTCTTTCAAAAGGCTTGCATTGGTAGAGCCAAATGAAAGCGAAGAGAAGAAGACACAGAGCAACAATAGCCGGCGGCCACGACGAAGAAGAAGCCTCGAAGATACCTCCTCCGGTCGCTCGGTTGCATGGTTTGACTTCTTCTTTCTTGTTCTTCTCCTCCTTCTTCCTTCCTTCCTTCCTTCCTTCCTTCCTTTCCCTTCCCTTCCCTGAACATAAAAGCAAAAAAGGGGTGACGACGGTGATAAGGAGGACGTCATTATCGACAGCGGAATATGGAAGTCGGCAAACCAAAAGAAAAAGACTGCGAAGAAGAGGAAGAAACAGAAACGGCAAAAGCAGAAAAACAAAGAAAACGAAGAAGACGTTGATGGTGATGACAAACAAGAAGACGAAGAAGACGTGGTGGATTTGGATGGACTATTGGCAGAGTTACAAACCAGCCAAGAGGCTGTTCGTTTGTTGAAGCAAAAGATCACGAAGCTCTCCTCTTCGGGCCATCGAACGCAACAACAATGTCAAGAGAAGCTGCAACGATTGTACTTGGAACAACAGAGACAACTGCAGATGCAAAACGGATTGTCTTCTGCCATCGTGAGCCACGAAGAGAACGGGGTGAGCGAGGAGAAAGAGAAGGGGAAAGAAAAGGTAAAGGAGGAGAAGAAAACAAAGCAGAGAAAAACACCATTGCATATCGCTTCACCATCGCCTGTTCAAACGCCCAGAACGACAACGGTCATGACGATGCAACAAACAGAAGAGGCAGCTATGGAAGTGGACAGTGTAGCCATGGAAGACGTGTCATATCCTTGGCAAGTGCTAAAGGGCTTTATAGAGCAAAAGGTGTGCCAAATGGAACAAGAAGGTACCTGTGGCGGTCCTCCTGATGCCGTTTGTGTCGCCGCCATTATCGATTTTCGCCAAGCAATGACTCCCAAGTGAGTTCTCTCTTCTCTATCTTCTTATTGTTTTTTCTGTTCTTCTCTCTGATACTTACAAACAATCAAAAAAAAAAACAAACAAACAGGTTGAAGTCACGTCAATACCATCAAATGAAGCATCACTATACATTCACAGGAAGAGAAGCGGTCGATTTTATCGTTTCAAGAATGGGAGTCAGCAGGGAAACGGCCGTCTTCATAGGCAACAAGATGATGCAATCTCGCGTATTTCGACACGTAACCAACAGTTATACCTTTTGCGATGAACCTGGGAAGTACTATTGCTTTGCGAAACCCGAGAACTCTGCTTTGCATCTCCCTCAGCCGCTTACTCCGTTCGTGGGTCATATCATCATTGAAACTCTAATGTTGGAGCCTTCTTGTCCTAAAGATGCCCTCTTTACAGTTGTCTGCGATAATCAGGTCTTTTTCTCTTCTTGTTTCTGTTCTTTCTATTGCTTTCACCTGTCTCACATGTTGTTATACGCAGAAGTTTAAAATAAAAGCAATAGGACGGCCAACCGAAGAACAACAATCACCAAAGGCCACAACCAAGAACCGAAAGAAGAAACCGGCGGTTACAAAAGAAGACGATGACACAAGTTCCACCAAAAAACGGTCAGGCTCGCGTATCTCAGCCCAACGCAACAAGCTTGTAAATACGATAAAGCTTCGAAAGACGAGCAGAGCAAATAATAATAATCGCGCATCGACTATACAGGTTTTGGAGCGGCAGAATGCAGAAGAGACTATCAACAAAAATGAGAAAGCAAATAAGAGGAAAGCAGCAGCGGATGCATTGGTGCAGAGTTTCGCGCAATTGACATCGTCGCCAACGTTTCAAGACACACTTCGATCCTATCTACTTCTTTCTTGGGGCGATACCGTCTATGGAGAGGAAGTGGAACGAGATGAAGATGACAACAAGAAAAGGACGGAAAAGAACTTCTTCTCGAAAGCAGAGGAGCAGAAGCTGGCAGAGATGGTGGCTCCCTGGCTTTTAAACAACCAACAGAACAAAACAAACAAACGACTACGACTAAAGAAACGACAATCGTATCGAGAAAAGAAGCAGAGCAAAGAAGATGGGGACAAAGAAGAAAATATAATGGTTCGCTCTTACGAAGAACAGCGACCACACATCAAAGCATCTCAATCCTTGTCGCTTCCAACGTTGCCTCTTTTGAGCGCTGGAACTCGAACTCCAACAACTCCACCAAACACCAGCGATGATGACGAAGACGGCGAAGACTTTAAAGAAGATGATGTAGTTGTCATGAATGTTGAGTTCAATGCTCATGGCGAAAATGGAGACGACGTTGAAACAGAGAATTTTTGTAGTGTATTATCTGATAACAAACTTGAGGAAACAGGAGAAGTGGGAGGAGAACAGGAAGAAGCAGAGGAAAACCGAACAAGTACAGAAGAGGATCTAAGTTCAAGCAGTGCGAGCAGCACTCAAACTTCACAAGAAAACGTGGAAGAACGCCTCTCTTCTCCAACCCTACAGGAGAGAAATGCCGATGACTCCAACGGGAAGATAAGAAAAGGACAAAAGACCTCCAGTTCTTCTTCTTCTCCTCCTGCAAGCCCGTCCTCAGACTCTATTACAGACCTTCACATGATAGTGTTTTGGCCCAACTCGGAACTCACAGTGAGCTTCCAATGCAGCTCTCATGCAAGCGGCAAAGTGCACATCCCCCTCAGCGATCTCAAAAACAACGGGGAACTTCAGGAGCTTCGCTTGCCCATTACCACAACCAGAAGAAAGTCAGTTGACGTTGGCACTTCTTCTTCTGCTTCTTCTTTCTCCTCTTCTTCTGGCTCCCTCTCCCCTACCACAACTTTCTCCAATTCGACTGACTCCACAGAGAACCAACCCACTCTTCTAATTCGTTTGCGGTATACTCACAACGCGACGGATGATGGCTTTGCTCTCCCGCCATTGCCGTTCGACAACTACTCCGTCCAGCTACGTACTGAAAGTAGGTTGACCCGCTATAATGTCTTCAAGACGGCTGGTCATCGGCCCAACCATCGCTGCTGTGACCGTAACAACGTCTTTCCTGTATTGGATGAACTGGAAGAGGTGCACTCATTTCTCTGGTTTATTCAGTTTTTTCGTGTCCCTTACTCGTTTTGTTATTTTTCTCAGCCATATCCAGCAGACAAGTTAGCATCGGCGAATGGAGTGTTCTGGTACGGTATCGGCAGCCTGACCAACGCCAATGTGGAGCTCTTCGTGCAGGAAGACTTCCGCAAGGAGGACTGGACCTGGATTGGCAGTGGCCAAACTGACAAACGCGGCAAGGTCGTCATTCCCATTCCTCCCGATGCGTCGTCCATCCAACGCAAACCCGGTCACTATCCAGTGCGCATGGTCGTACCAAAGGACCGTTCTGTGGCGGCTGGCTCCTTGTGGATCCTTCGCAAAGGCACTGGTGCTGTGGTCTTTGACATTGACGGCACTCTCACCACAGGAGACATTCAAGTGGTTACTCAAACGGGACTAAACCTCATCAGCGTCAACTTTGACCCAACGCCTCAATCGGGAGCGGTGGCTCTGGTAAGAGCGTGGGCGGCCAAAGGATACCTCCCCATCTACTTGAGTGGCCGAGCGGGCGCCTTTTACAAGCTCACTCGCAACTGGTTGATAGAGCACGGGCTTCCTCCGGGCCTTATCGGCCACACCGAAACTCACAAGCCTACCGTGCCGCTGTGGGCTTCGGTCGGCCGATTCAAGCGGGACTACATACGCGACCTGATAGATAAGTACGGTCTGCAGATCGGCGGAGTGTACGGCAATACCAAGACGGACATAAAGGCGTATGAGCAGATGGGAATGGCAAAGGACAAGACCTTCATCTGCGGAAAGTTTGGAGGGAGAAAAGGCACGGTGGACGTTGGCAATGACTTTAACGCGCACATCAAGTATGTGATGGAGAACATTCCGCCTGCGACGATACCGGCTCCTCTTTCTTGGACTTCTTATTAGAAAGAAACAATATGGAGAGAGAGAGAGAGAGAGAGAGAGAGAGAGAAGAAAAGAGATACGTTCTTTGGGTCTTCGATTTTTTCGTTCTTTGTTTAAATAAATAGTGATTTTAAAAAAAAGTCGATGGTAAAGAGAATAAGAAAGCGGCTAAGCGGCAGGGATGCGGGAGGCGAATAGTGTTTGGGATGGTTAGGAATCATGGACCAGATGGGTAATGCTAAGAGGATTGCCTGACGGCCACCGATGGTTCGGTTCTGCTGCTGTATCTTTTTCTCGCTTGAGTTTGCGTTCTTCATGCGACGATAACGACGATGTTGCTCCTGAAGATGGTGAGGCTTGTGACGATGATGACACCGATGATGGACGATCGAGATGATGACGCTCTCCTTGCTCCAGTTCGTTCTTGGTTGCTTTGCTGGCTCGAAGAGAAGGCGGAGTGAGGTAGGGAGGAGGATCCCAAACAAAGCCTAAAGCCTCCAGGCGGGCTGCACGATCCTCTCGATAGCCTCCTGCCCTCTTCATTCTTCTTTGTGTGTGGCACCAGTTGCAGAGCTTGCCATCCATGTACTTCTTGGGGACGGTGCAGTGGCCGAACTTGGCTTGGAAGGCCTGCAGCTCCTCGAACCGCCGTTCCCAGGTTTGGTTGAGCTCTTCCGCTCTTTTCTCCCTGTTTGAGCTAGCCCTTCGGCGTTTTCTGCCTCTGTTGGCTCCTCCTGCTCCAGCCTCTCCAGACGATGACAATGAGGATGATGTTGGATGAGAGTGGATTACACCAGTGGAAGAAGACCTCTTGTTGCTACGTTCGTGCTTCATGGGGTAATCTCTACTGCTGCTACCACTGCCACTGCTCCAAAAACCTCTTTCTGTTGCTGCCTGTCCGCCATCCTGATGCATCATCTTGCCCCTTACTTCACTCGCGCCTTTGCCTTGTTGCACAAAGAGCATGGACTCAACGGCCAAGGCATCTGCGCTCATAAACCTTCCTCGCTGTGATGGAGATTGGTGCTCATCATCCTCCTCGACGTAGTCTTCCTCGTCATCGTCCTCATCGCTTGGCGCAGAGGATGAATCTGAAGAGTAGCCTGTGGAAGAAGACGATGAGGTAGCAGAGGACGAAGCAGAAGAAGAAAAATGTGAAGGTGAAGAAGCGAGTTTGAAGGATGGCGAGGAGAATGCTTGATCATCCGCAGGAGAGCCATTCGTTCGAACTTTGATAATGGAGTTAGGAGAGCGTTTGTCTTTATGTCGCTTTTTCGTTCGTTTTCTGGCTGGTCTTGTCTTTTGGCCACGTTGCGTCATCTGCTTCTTCTGCTTCGCTAGATTGCTGCCGCTACCGCCACCTAAAAATTCCTCTCTTAGCTCTGCGAACCGCTTCTCGATGACCACGTGCAGCGTGTCGATGCGTGAATGAAGCATCTCTATCTTTCCCAACAGTGCCTGCTGCATCTGCATCGGTTCAAACTCACCTATCATGTGGTTGCCTGAACCTGAAGACGGAGAAAACGAGGGGTGTTGTTGGGAACGATGGGGCAGTTGTTGGTGTTGTTGACGTAATGGTGAGCCTATCGTTGGGAGTTGGGGAGGATTCTGGAGAAATGCAGAACCCTGGACGGAGGCTGCTTCCTCGGCCTGGCTGGCCAAGCGAAGCAACGAGGAAGGTGCCGGAAGTGCCGTGCTGTTGGGGGAGTTACGGGAGGAGAGCTGCTGGCCACCGGCGGATGGGTTGGATCCCCCATCTTTGCTCCCGCTTCCAGGCCCCGCTCCGCCTCCGCTTCCCCCGCTTCCTCCTCTCTCAATATCTCCTCGAGGAAAGAAAGGAAAAGAAGGCATGGAGTGATGTCCGTCGCCCATCGCTTTGGCCCAGCCCGCAAACGATGATCCGTTCCCGCTCCCGCTCCCGCTCCCACTCCCGCTTCGGCTGCCGGCTCCACTTCCCCCACCGCCTCCGGTTGATGATTGATGGGAGGGTTGGTGTGGCTGAGGAGCGGGCAACGTCGGTGATGGCGAGGCCGAAGTCGCTCCAACCATCAGATGCACGGGATATCCCTGTGGAAACATCGCGACGGAGGGATCCCTCGGTTGCTGCGGCAACAGAAATGGAGGTAACTGCGTCATCCAAGTCCCCTGGCCATCCATGGGTTCATCCAAGTATCTCCAAACACAAGACAAAAACAAAAAAGATATCGCCTCTTTGTGCTCTCGCTTTTTTCTTGGGTTTGAGGATGTGAGATGTGGTGGTGGTGGTCGGTGGTTGAAGATTAGAGAGGGATGGTAGGGATGATGATGGTGGGTATGGATGATGATAAGGCCTGATCCAAGATGCTTTTTTTTGACTCTTCTGGATGAGTTTCGGGGTTTTTTTTTCGTTTTCTTCACGTAAGCGAAGAAGGGATGGGTCGTTCTTGCTTTGCTTTCTTTGGGGGGGTGGGAAGGTATCCCTTTGACTGACTATCTATCTATCTCTGCGACCCAAACCAGCTGTTTCTGGAAATAAGCGAAAAGAAAAGAAAAGAAACAAAAGAATAACAAAAAACGGTCAGTATACTTTGTACAACCAGCAACAAACCACCACCAACCCACCAAACCACCTACACTTTGACGTGACCCCGATTATAAAATAAAAAATAAATAGGACAAAAAGCACAACTCCACTGACCTTTTTTTTCTTCCTTTTTCGCTTTGCTATGAGCCGGTTGAAGTCCGCTGCCGAACAATGTAAAAAGACGCACCTTTGCAAACCCAACTACACCACGACCGCCGCCCCCCGCTCCACACATGCACACACAACCGATCTCTATCTCTCTCTTTTGTTTTTTTATAACCACCAGACAAGTCAGTCAGTTTGCTGCTGCCAAGGCCATTCCAAACAACAACAACGCCACATGTAAAAAAAACACAAAGATGTGTTGGTGATAGTGTTGGGTTATGTTCGCTTTGGGAGGGTTTTTTAAAAAAAAATTAACGACTTACTTTTTCGCAAAACTTTTGGGACCACCGGAGGGTGGGTCTCTTTCTTTGTGTGTGCCGTTTTCCTCTCTTTTTGTTTTTGTTTTTTTGTTCTTTGGGGGTTTTCGGGTTTTGCTAAAACCTTCCAAGCAGGTTTGCATCGATAGATTGGAGACGACGAGAACGACCCAGCGGTGCAGATGGTAATTACCGTTTTTCTTTGTTTGGAACCGGCAGCCCCGAAGCAACAAAATAAACAAACAAACACAACACGAGCCGTCGGCAGAGCCGGTCCTTCATGGTGGTTTCCATGTTTTCCCGTGGGGGTCTCTTTTTTTAATTTTTTTTGGGTGATGAGATAACAGACAGCCGGTCAGACAGGACAGCCCATGAAGGAGCGATTTGACAAGGCCCGCCGCCGGTAAGCACTACAAAAAAACTAAAAAGCGAGTAGTCCCTTCCTCTCCCTTGGTTGTCGGTTTCCTTTCACCCTCCTTTCCGCCGTCGGAACACAAGCCCGACCGCCAACCATCCATCGTGTGCTGTCAGAGAGCACATCGGATGGAAGCGCTATCTGCGTTTGACCCGTTGTATCCCTGCTCTTCATTTTAAAATGCATAAATGTCAATGGGAAACAACCGGCATTTCTCACCCTTTTTTTTTTTGCTGCCTTCCGCTTGCTTGCCTCCTTCTGGTTTTGGGCATGGGCTAACCATGTTTAGCAAACCCAAAACAAGACAAAACCGTAAAGTTGTTCGCGGCGGTGATTGGATCATCGCATTTAATATTGGCGGAAATCGTCCGACACTCCTAATTTGGAGAAACCGAAGATCGCGAGGCTTTGGTCTGCCTGACTACGCACCACGCCTTCACACAGGGTTTGGCTTTGACTTCAAAAAAAGACCCCTTGAGTTACATGAGGCAGGAGGATGAAAAGAGTATATTTCGCTGTCGCCGCTTTCAAAGGTGATCGCTTTTGTTTGCTCAACCAAATCGTTTATTTCCCTTACTACACGTTTTCAAACGAAGAGGGAGCTACACAAACAAGAGTGTTCTCTCTGCTCCACTCTTTGCGCCGCCTTACGCCCGACACTGCTTCCGCCTTAAAATTTTAGGAAGGGAACAGCTGAGGAGTCATATCTGACACGTCCAAATTCGGTGGAAAATCGGAAGAATTTATGTCGGGAAAATAGGTGAAAGTTGTCGACAAATGGGAACTGCGCAGAATGTTGGTTTGAAATTGGCCGAAGGTGAAAAGTTTTCCCCGCACACATTTTTTTTTGTGTGACACAACTTTTTCTTTTTCTTTTTCTTTTCAGTGTAGCGAGGGAGAGAGACAAAACAAACCCCCAAAGAAAACGAATTAACAGAAAAAGAGACAAATTATGCACGGAGCGCGAGCACTACGCAGAAACAAGCATAACTCATCATCACCATCTCCTGGCAATGAGAGCCCGCAGGCAAGTAGTAGTGGAGGTGGCGGGGAGGAAGCGAGCGAGCTGAACTGGTCGGTGGACTCCTTCTTCAGCGAAGACGGCAACCCCAGCAAAGATCACCCCCTTTACCCTGACAGCCACAATACTTCCCGGAAAACCAGGGAAGAGACCCTCACCGCTGGAAATAGTGAGGGTCTTTGGGGCAAAAACAGTAGTGATGGAGTGCCTACTGCGGAGCAAGGAGGGGAAGAGGCCATGTTTTTGGCGGGACACAGCATGGATGAAGAAGACCTCTTCTCCATGTTCTTCAACCAGGAGGGGGGCAGCAGCTCCACCGCGCTGGATTTGGAGGACATCCCACAACAAACTACCAGCGGCACCGCCTCACCGGTGTCGCTTCCCCTTCTGGCCTCCGACTTTGCGGAGCTCTCTAACGCCTTGAGCGCAGAGGAGCTCGAGGGAGAGGGCTTCATGACCCTCTTTCCTTCCCTAAGCTTGTCATCATCGAGTGATGGAACGGAAAAGCCCCTCACTGATCTCTACCTTTCTGCCATGGATGTCCCGACAACCCCCTCTGCCCAACTAGAACAACAACAAGAATCTTCACAACTTGCACCCACTATCGATCCGGTAGAGGCCACCGCGAGCAACACCGCAGCGTTCCACATCGACTTGACCAAGATCAAGGTGGAGCCCATCGAAAGGGAGGAGCAAGTTCAGCTTGCTGCGCCACTTTCCACAACTGCTTCGTCTCCTTCTGCAACCCACGCGTTATCATCCAACTCCCTACCTTTGCCTCTCACAACCAAAGCAAAAACTGAGCAAACTTCCTCCTTTACTGCCCAACAAAACTCCAAAGCCAAGACCAATCCCACTCAACCTGCCAAACGAACCACCGCCGCCTCCACACGGAAGCCCAGCACTCGCCCAACCAAGAAGCCCAAAGTGGAGCCCTCGGGAGCTGCTGATCCTTCCTCGCCTTTCTTGCAATCCCTGGTCGGGCTTTCCAGCACCCAACTGATGGAATATGCAAAGAACAACCCTTTGACCCCACAACAGAAGTTGGAAATGAAGAAACAGATCCGAATGATGAAGAACAGAGAATCGGCCCAACTTTCGCGCGAACGACGCAAGGAGCATCAAAAGGAATTGGAAGACATCATCGACAGAGAAACCCAACGCCATGTTGTTCTTTCAGAACAGCTCATAGAACTTCAAGCAGAAAATAGGGTATGCAGTCATCTTTTATCTTATTTTCTCCTCTTTTCTCTCCCCCTTCGTATGTTTCTTTTTCTTATTTACTTTCCTCCTTTCTTACTTTCCGTGTCCAACCAAAATAAAGGTCTTGCAAAGAGAGTTAGAAGAGTTCAAGCAAATTCTTGAGAACAGTTATTTGGCTGAAGCCTACGCTAGATACAAGGCTGGTGTTCCTTTCACCAATGAAGAACCTCGGACCACAACAGCCTCTTCCTCTTCGATTGCTACCACATCCCTTCCCGCTGAACTCGCAGTTGTGCCCAGCAAAGCGAAGCGCCCGAGCCCCAAGGCAGAGACCGCTTTTGCTGTGTACATGATGATCCTTCTCCACCACTTTGGCAAGCTGGCCGGCGACGCTGCCGTCAACGCCTCCGCCAACGCTCTAGCCATGCTTCCCTCCACCAAAGCCTAAAAATCCCAGCAAAAGCCAGCAAGAAAGAAAGAGAGAGATACTCTATTCTTTGGCCCAAACATCTTCAAGGAGATCGCGGGCTAGCGCGAGAGAGGAGAATCGTGGAACCTTCCTTGTTGTTGTTGTTGTTGTTGTTGTTGTTGTTGTTGTACAGTGAGCCGCACATCCTTGTGCTTGTACAGAGAGCGAGAAAAATGGGAGGCTTTGGATAGTATCCCCCGCCTTCTCACCACCATGCTCGAATGAATATTCGAAGAGAGAACTGTTGTTTGTTTTTATGATAATTCTTTTGGTTGTTTGTTCCCCTTTTCGACAAATGAAAAATCAAAGAAATGATCAAATTGTCATCTATAACGTGGGTGACGTCAGCATTTTAGATCAAGTTTTACCAGGAATACAATTTTTCAAATTGAAAATAAAAAGAGCAAAGCAAACCTCAGAACAGAGAAATAAGGGTTTTTTTTTTTAACAGCCAACCACCATTTTGTAGTTGGTGGTCCTTGCCCCTCCATCGCGTTCCTGTTGGTTTTTGTTTTTGACTTGGTAGGTCACTCTCGTTTTTTTTTTTGTTTCACCATCGTTCTCTTTTTTTTTTATCCAAAAAAAAAATAATAATAAACAAACAAGAACAGGATAGACGACGCTGTTACTCTCCTTCTTCTTCATTCGTTCGAACAATGGAAGGCAGGAAAAAGAACGGCAAAAAGTCGAGTAGCAGCAACCAGCGGATAAGCGCAGATGGCACCACCAAACCCAGCAATGGGCTTTCAGCCCGTTCCGCAAGGACACAGAAAAAACGGAGTTACGATGACGAAGAAAAAGAAGAAGAACAAGAGGAGGAGGAGGAGGAACAAGGAGACAAGGCTCATATAGACACTGACGGGGAGGCGGCAAGGCTCACGACGGCCAAGATGGAGCTAGAGAACGGATCGGATGGAGACGCGAAACGGGTGAGCGACGCTGAACAAATGGCCCGAACGGCTGTATATAATACCTCAACTACTACTGCAACGATCGCCACCTCCATCGAGCCTTCCTCGGAGCAGTCCACTGCGCTTCAAACGCTGGCCTCAAGGTTGGAGGCTCTGCGAGAGGCCCTGAAGCAAGCGTCCGCTCTTGACGAGCAACAACAGCAACAGACGAACGACGAAGAAACGAGCAGCGAACAGGACGCCAACAATCATGACGACAATTCTCATCAGCACCGACCACCACAGGAGGCGATGGGGGTGGATGAGTTTGCTCTGGCGGCGGATATATTGACGCAGGTCATCGACGAGCTGAGCCTTGAGCTCATCTTTGACATGCACAAAAAATGCAAGCAAGGCCTCTTCTGTTTGAACTGCAATGCCATCTGTGGGGAGGCCATTCAAGGCACTGGTCGCGATATATTTGGTCATACCATCGACTCTTCTTCCTCTTCCTCCTCTTCCTCTTCCTCATCTTCGGTGAGTGTTATAGAGGTGGCCAGGTTTGCCTGTCCGAATTGTCAACGGACAGTGGCTGCCTCCCGATTTGCCCCTCACCTGGAAAAGTGCATGGGCCTGGCCAGCTCCAGGCTTGCCGCTCGGGCGACCAGAGCTTCTCGTGGCATTCTTTCCTCCAACAACAACAACCACAACCATAACCACAGCAATAACAGCTCTGCGGGCATCGGGATGTTTTATTATGGAGCAGCGGGAGGAGGAAGAGGTCGAGGAAGAGGGAGAGGAAAAACAAAAGGCAGTGCTTCATCTTCATCACCTTCTTCATCTACAATGGCGATGAAAGGATTGGTGACACCATCGGATGGGGGAGGATTCTTTGAGGAAGAAGTGGTAGAGGAAGGCGGCAATCTTGGCAATATGGAGCAGATCTATTTGGGTGGAGAGGAGGACAGTTTTTACGAGGAAGACGAGGACACCTCCGATCTTACCTATGGTGAGGCAAGGAAAAGCAACGGCAGTAGTGGCAGTGGCAGTAACAGCAAGAGCAAGCACAAAGGAGGAGCAAGCAAAAAGAAGAAAAAGACGACCACAACAACGAAAGGATCTTCTTCATCATCGAACAAAGGAAAGAAAAGAATGAAAGAAAATGTTGCCAAAGTGGCGATGATGGAAGAGGACCAGCCGGAAGCAACTGTGCTAGAGTTGACCAGCAAGGACAGTTCGGAGCGGAAACGGAGGGTCATCATTCGGCCACCCAAGAAGGTGGAGAAGCCAAAAGAAACGGAGGAGGGCGGAAGGTCTTTTCGGTATCCCTCTGGATAAAAAAAATTCTCTTCTCTCTCTCTGCGTTACCGTGAAGATCTGAAACAAGAAAGGTCTTCTGTTGCCATTTGGTCCCGATAAACCTCATGAAGATCTGGAACAAGAAAGTGTGATCGGGCCAATGGCAAATCAAAGATTTGCCTGGTGGTGACTATTTATGGTAAAAATCCAAAAAGTTTAAAATTTTGTCGAATTTTTGCACGTTTTTGGTAATCGCTTCAGGAAAAAGGAAGAAAGAAAAGAGACAAGAAGAGAGGAGGAAAACCGGGTTGTTTTTTGCGTTGTGGAGAGAGAGCACAAAAACCCGTGCGTTGTGCGCATTGTCTTTTATCCTCAAAAAAAAAACAAATGAATACCTATCAACTACCAAAGAACTGGTACAATTTGGCTGCAGCTTTTTCCTATGGTTCGTTTTTCTTGCTTTGAGTTACCTCAGTAGTTTTTTTTTTGTTACTTTCCGTTCGTGCCTTCTTCTTCTCTCTTCCGATGGCTTCTTCTTCTTTCTTCTGACCGAACGGTTTGTCTTGTTGAAGGCTTCTTCTCGTTCAGTGCGGTCATCGTGAACAAAGTGGTGTTGAGCAAATGGGACTTCAACTTCCCTCTCACAATGATTGCCTGCCAGATGATCGTCTCGTATGGCTTGTTGATGGGCCTTAAATCTGCTGGTCTCATTTCGGTTCCCAATTGGTCCATGGAAACTGCAAAAAAGGTTTGCTTCCTCGTTGTTCTCAACTCTCTCACTCTCTTTGTCTCTCGTTCTCTTTCTCTCTTCTCCCTTCTCTCGTTCTCTCCGTTTCCTACGTTCTTGTTTCTCAAAGTTGCTCCTTTACTCAACAACCACAAAAGGCCTATCCATTGGCCCTCAGCCATTGCATCAACGTTATTTTGGGTCTCTCCTCGCTCAGTCTTGTAAGCATTCCCATGTTTAGGTACCGTCACTCTGTTCCTCTCTCAAAAAGAACAAACATGGCGAGTTGTTGAACTCTTTTCCTTACGTAATAGCACCCTTCGCCGTACTGGCGTTGCTTATGTGATGGCCTTGGAATTCATTTTGTTAAAGAAGCGCCAACCATCATCTATCATTGCTTCCGTTGGTCTTATTGTTTTAGGTAAGCTCTTTGCTCTGTGGTTCTCTCCGTGTCGAATTGTCCTCTTCCTCATTCTTGTTCTTGTTCTTGTTCTTCTTCTTCTTCTTCTTCTTCTTCTTCTTCTTCTTCTTCTTCTTCTTCTTCTTCTTCTTCGTCATCTTCATCATCTTCTTCTCCTTTATTTTTTTTCGTCTCTCTTCTTGTTGTGACGTCGATGATTTCCTGCACAATCTCATAGTTCTCTCCTCATCCCATCTTCCTTACTCTCTTCCTGTTGCTGCAAATTCAAGGTGCTTTGGTAGCTGGATGGAATGACCTAAACTTTGATCTGTTTGGCTATGTGCTGACCTGCACGGTTAACGTGACCACTGCTCTTGCTCTAACACTGATACCAAAGATTGGCAAAGCCGCGGACTTGGGGCCGTTGGGTTTGATGCTCTATCAAATCACGTTGGGCTTTCCTTTGATCGTTTTGGCCATCCTCATGAGCGGCGAATATGTAGACATGCTTGCTTATCCTCACTGGTCCTCTCCTTCCTTTTTGGTCCGTTTTTTTAAAACCAGCCCGCTGTTGCTCTTGCTTTCGTTTTCTCTGACTTAAGTGTTTTGTTTTTGTTTTCCAGATCTTATTCTTTATGTCCTGTGCTCAAATCTTTGTGCTTAACTACTCCATTTTCTTGTGTACTACCGTGAATTCTCCGCTCACAACCACCGTTACCGGTACTAGCACTCTTTCTGCTCTTCACCGTCAAAAATTCATTTCATCTCATTCATTTTCTGAAAACCTGTGATAACACAGGCGCATTGAAGGACTGCGCCCAAACGGTCGGTGGCTTCTTCATCTTCGATTTGTCAATTCAATTCTTCAATCTGGTCGGCATTTCCATTGGTATGAGCGGAGGCATCCTCTACTCCTATCTCAAGTATTTGGAATCCGAAAGCAGGAGCAAACCCGCACATTCTCCAGAAGAAAAAGACGAGCCTCTTCTTGCGCCTGGACATATCATGGTGGACAAGTTTGCCGATGCCGACAAGGACGAAGATGACCGACGCTGAACAATTCTTCTTCGTTTTTGTTACTTTTATTTTAGTCGACATAAATATGTAGATCTAAAGATCGAAATTTCACTTAAATCAAACGGCTATTGGCTGATTCTGTAACTCCGATTTTCCGTAATCTTTGTCTGCCTGCATCGCTCATCCTTCCAGCATTAGTCCATAAACTCACCAGGAAAAGCAGCGTTCCCCTTCGCTCCAGGACAGGCCACCATGGTATGCTCTCTAACCTTGACCAACTCTCCCTTCTCAGCACTGTTTCCCCGCATCAGTCCCTAATCTCCCCTTCCCTATTCCTCTTGTTGGGTATGATTTCAGGGTATCGATCTTCCCGTCAAGCACAAGAAGAACAAGAACAGGCAAGAGCCTAGAAGCGAGGATCCTTACCTCCGCCTTCTCATCAAGGTTTGTAATCTCCCTTGTCACTGGTCATGCTCTCTACCGTACTCATTTTTTTTGTATAGCTCTACAGATTTTTGTCCCGCAGGACTGACTCTGACTTCAACCGCGTGGTGTTGAAGCGTCTGTGCATGAGTCAAATCAACAGACCCCCTCTTTCCCTCAACAAGTTGGTTCGCTACACCAAGGGCAAAGAAGACAAAATCGCCGTTGTTGTTGGCAAAGTCACCGATGATGCTCGTATTTTGAAGGTTCCCAAGCTCACCGTGTGTGCTTTGAAGTTCACCGAGGGTGCTCGCGCACGTATCGTGAAGGCTGGCGGAGAATGCATCACCTTTGATCAGCTTGCTCTGCGTGCCCCCACTGGCTCCAACACTGTGCTTCTCAGGGGTCCTCGCAACGGAAGGACCGCTGTCAAGCACTTCGGTGCTCCCGGTGTTCCTGGAAGCCATGCCAGGTCATTTTTCTTTCCATCTTTTTTATCTCCCCTTTTTCTTTCTCTCGCCTGCGTGCTCTCTCTCTCTCCCTCTCTTTCCCTCTCCTTTACTTTGTCTTACACGTTCCCTCCAACTGGAACTATCAAACCAGGCCTTACGTCAGGGCCAAGGGAAGGAAGTTCGAGCGTGCTCGTGGAAGGAGAAAGAGCTGTGGCTTCAAGGTCTAAATTTGAAGAGGGGATTTTTACTTTTCTTGCCTGTTCTGTCCAGCTCAATAAAACCCACCTTCGTGGTGCCGGTACCCACCTCTTTTTTTTTTTTCGTTTCTTTCGGTTTTGTGAAGGGGCAGGGGACAAAACAAGCTTCACTTGGGGCTTCGAGAAGGCGCTGCATTGATTTTTGTTGCTCTCCATTGCGCAGAGACACATTTTCTGCTGCGGTGTCTCCGTGTAGCTTCCTTTTTTCCTTCTTGCCCTATCGAGTTTGAGGGGGCATCTAGTCCAGTCTGCAAAAAAAAAAAAAAAGCTTAACATAATAAAAAAAAGCAAAACTAAAGCCACCACAAGTGAAAGGGAAGAGCGAAACACCAACAAGAGGATGAACGTTGCCTTGAGAAGATTCCAAACTGGCAATGCGCTAATGGGAACTAGCGCTAGGAGTCCCGCTGGAGCGATGTGGAGAAGAAGGTATTCTGCCCCACGCGACGAGATGCCCCCAGTCACTCCGTTCACCCCCGCCCGTCAGGCTTTGGTCGCTGGCACGTTTATTTCCATGGGCTATTGCTTCCTTATTGCCAAGAGGTCCCACAAAGAACTCCTGGACCACTTCTTGCACGGAGACCACCACGAAGAACACTAAATCAAATTGTGCTACCTACCAACGCCCCAGAAAAATGTTACTTAACATGTCTTATGATTGAATCAGAAACAAACAAACCCCTTTGCCCAAGCTCTTTCTTCTCTTTGTCTCTAGTTTAACGTTTTAGCATCAGCAATGAGGAACTTGCGAAAGAACCGATCATGACAAGCCAGCCCTGCATACAGACACCCAAATATTGTCCTTAGATCTTTGCACTGGTTTATGTGCAACCGGCCGGAGACAGATTGAGGCGGCGCAAACTCCACCCAAAAAGAGACAAGAACGCAGATGGAGTAGAAGAGGAACATAGCCTGCTTTGTTCTTTTGCAAAAAAAGCACCAAGATGTTTTTTTAAGTGCCGTAACGATTCCTGTGAAGAGGATCTGGGAAGTGAGAAATGATGCTGAGCCATGGCCTCTCCACAAGTAGCATGGTGTCGCCTTGGAGGAAGTCGAGGAAGAGCAGCGGCTTGAACTTGCTGACAAGCTTAAAGTTTTGGCTTCCCACGTTTTCGCTTTGCTCTTTAGCTTTCTTCTTCTTTGCCTTTGGGGGCTTGCCTCCAGTTCGGCTCTGCTCCTCTTGTCGCCTCGCGACCGCCAACGTCGAACGCAAGGTAAGGTCTTCTTCATTTGGCAACGGCTTTCATGTGCATATGCAATTAGAAAAGATAAGGAAATGAGGGAAGAAAAGAGAGGAAGTAAGTTAAAAAGAGAATGATGATGAAAAAGGCGAGGAAAACAAACCAGCTCCAAATCAATGTGGACAAAGAAGGCAGTGCTGTAGAGGCACATGGTGGAGGGTCTACTTGGGTTGAAGGCTATGCCTATCAACTTATCGCGGAGGGCCATGAATTGGGCGGGCAACTTGTTGCCATACTCCCTCGACCAATCACTGAGGCGCTTTTCCTCCACATCGTAGAGGTAGAACTGATTGCTGGCGCAAACAACCACTAAAGTGGAGCCTCGCTGGTGGAACGCAAACGTGGTATGCTGCGATTCAAATATAGGTAACATCGTATGGCACTGTTGTGACCAGTTAGTTAGAAGTGTTCACAGAAGACTGGGAAAAAGATAGGCCCAGAGTACCAACCTGCAAGGTATCCAGGTTGTACACGTAAATGTGATTGTTCAGATCGCCAGAGGCAAGCCACTGTCCATCCAGGCTTACAGCCAACGTGCAAATCGGAGAAGTTTTGAAAACACCACTTTGATTTGGCTCTGTTTTCGCTTCTGGTTGTTCACCTTCTGTACCAATGGGCACTGTGTCAAAGGCTTGAGCTTGGTGTTGCGTGAATGTCTTAATGACGCGAGGTTCATCCGGAGCAACGAGGTCAACAATCTGGGTGGAGCTTTCGTTGGTAGCAATAACTAATTTAGAGGAGTCGGGGGTAAACAATAAACGATGGCCAGGCAAGACGTCGTAAGGGAGTGGATGCTTTCTAATGGAGAGGGACTCTTTCGCAGTAAATTCGTTTTTAATCTAACAAAGACGGCTTTTTAGTTAAATACAGCAGGTAAGGGAGCAAAATAGTAATAACATACCACAGCGAGCTTGAATAATTTAGTTTGGGTGGCATCAGCACACGCTATCCAAGCCCCGTCAGGAGATAGAGCACTGCACGCCAAGTTGGAGCCCTGTGTTTGTTGTATGCACCAGCAAAGTTCAAGTCAGTCAATGAAGTAGGGATGAACAAAGGCGAGAGCGGAATGGAAGAGAGAGAGAGAGAATCATTCAAAGCACAGTACCTTCATTTTGAGCTCTGCGACTAATTTAGGAGTACCTGTGGCGGTTAGTCGTGTTCCTTCTGGTACAAATGCTATTTCTTCTGATGATTCAGCAGCCGCTACACAGAGAAGTGTGTTACTCTTGAACACCAAATAAAATGTAACAAAAAAACCGAAACAAAGGAAACAAGCAAAGAAAAGAAAAAGGAAAGAAGAAAAAGGGAACAAAGGAATTTACCTGGAGAGAAATTCCACAGCTGCAAGGAATGCTGGTACTGGCATAGAAGCAAAGATTTGGAGGAAGAGAGACTAAAAGGAGGATGATGAGAGAAGGGCGGTTGTTTGCGAGGAACACTGTCTATAAAGTCATGCACGGAGGCAAGACAGAGCTGTGTATCAATTCCACCAGACACTATGAATTGATAGTACTCTGGTGTAGCTTCTGGTCTTCGATAATGCCGTTGTTGATGGAAGTGCTTTTTGGTAGAGGAGAGAAATGGGAACGGAGACGAGGACGGAGGGGAAACGGCCATGCACAGCACGTCGTGGGTATGATTGCGACGAGAGGAGGTATAGATCCAGTCCTTCTGCTCAGGGCCAGCAGCAGATTCTTGTCGTTCATGAACCACATACTGGAATTGAGCCATTTTGTTGTCAATGCCAGAGGAAAACACCATGTCCTCTTGTTGGTTTGTGGCAAGGGCCAGTACATCAGCCTTGTGGTTCCTGAATCCTTTTATGAGCGTTCCAGTTTTGCCGTCCCAAAACTGAGTTTTGCCCAAAGAGTCACCTGTTACGATGGTCCAATCTCTGTTCACGAATGATAACAATAACTATTAAAACCCTTGTACAAAGAAACAAAGAACCAAAAGTGAATGGGCATAGACGTACTTGAGAACAAGAATGCTCCAGACGTTGGTTTTGCTTCTGCCAAAGCTTTCCACGGTAATACGCGAGACATTACGGCCCGTGTCAGCCTTCCACCGTCGAATGCTGGCATCAGAGCCACCCGAGAACAAATCCTTTCCGTCAGGATGCCACGCTAGGCACAGTATTCTGCCTTTGCCCGCTCGTTGGAAGGAGCGCTTATACTGTAACTCTCCGTCCGAAATGTCAAAGACACGAATGCCATCCTCGCAGCCAGCCGCCAGGCTCTCTCCTGTCGGACTTGCCACCAAAGACCACACTGGACCGCCGAACGAGTCTGTTCGGGCCTATGTAGCGCAGAAAAGAGAAAGGAGAACAACATTTAGAACGCGGTGTTGAATTTAAAAAAACGCAACAGAAAGAGCATAAAGAGAATGAGAGCAAGAAGAGAAGAGCAAAGACGTGATAAAGAAAGCCAGGAGAGAGAGAGAGAGAGAGAGAGAGAGAGAGAGAGAGAAGAGGGGCGAAGTAAAAAACCTTTTCGCAAAGTTTGCACAGGTCCCACTCTATGACCGTTCCGGAGAGTCCAGCGGAGAACAAACGTTCCCCACCCTGGGTTTGAAGCCATACCAAGCCACGAATAGCCTCACTAGCTCCCGCTATGCGCTGCTCATGAAAGGAGTGAAAAAAAAAGAAAAAGAACAAGTAGCCGAACATAAAGTTGGTGATCAGTCAACACTCCAAGGGGAAAAAACGCTCCAAAGAGCGCTCCGTAAGAAAAAGGAAGAAAGGGTAGCGCACCCGCTCCATATGCCAACCGTTCTGAACGTTCCAAATCTCAATGTCTCCGCTGTCCCTCCCCACCGCCAACAACGCTCCGGAGGGGCTAAAGGCCAACGCGCGGATGGAGGACGGCACCCACTCCAAGAAGCGACAACGGTGAACCTGGCAAGGTTGAGCCATTGTATGATCTCCCTGACACACAAGCTGCTTTTAAAAGTCTTGGGGTCGCTCCCCTTGTTTTTTCTTTCCCCGCTCGCAAGCTCTCTCTCCACCAGCGAGAGAAGGAGGAGAGAAAAAAAATGAGAAAAAAAAGAGGTTCTTTCTTTCTTCCCTGTCGACATAATTTAATGCGGTCGGAACTGTTCACCTCATAGATGTCCCCCGAACGAGCTTTGTTCCATTAACCTATTACGTTAGTAGTCGACAGATCTAATTATGTCGACATAAAAGGGGTTGATCAAAGATTTGATCAAATCGAATCAATTTGCGCAAAAGGAAAAAAAATAGAGGCAGGGGAGAAGAGGAAGGAAGGGGGAGAGACGAGGAGAAGGAGCACCCTTCTTCTTTGGTGGAGCGTTTTTTGTGTGTGTTTAGAGGCCAGAGGTTTGTCGGTTGGTGTTGATTGAGGTAGGTGGTGGCGGATCTAGCGTGGTTGCTTTCTTTGATTCGAGTGTGTCCTTTTTTTTTGTTTTCAATGTGATGTGTGGATCGTTTATTGGTTGTGGAAGAAGATGGGACCCAAAGGAAGAACCAACTCCTTCATTTTGGAAAAAAAACTTTGTTGGAAGCTGATCGCTGTTTTTAACTCACTTCAAGGAGATGGCGCTTGATCTGGACTCGAAGTTGGACATGCCGCTGGACGAGGTGGCTGCTTCCTCTGCTGCCACTGCTCACGTTGGCGGAGGACGCTTCCACGGCGGTAAGCGCTACTCGTCACGCCAACAGGAGGCCAAGCCTTATACCCGTCCTTCTTCTTTTGCAGGTGGAAGAGGAGGTGCTACTAGCAGTGGACCCACCTGCCGCGTTTACTGTGGCAACCTTGACTGGTCCACCTCGTGGCAGGACCTCAAGGACCACATGCGCAAGGCCGGCAACGTCGTTCGTGCGGACGTCTTCCTGGATGAGCATGGACGCTCCAAGGTTTATTTTATGTTTTCTCCTTTTTTTTTTCTTTTTTCTTTTTGCGTTGGAAAGAGACAGCTTACTCTTTTGCTATCGCGTTTTCTTCACTGGTCGCTTTGCTGTACGTTCTATTTAGGGTTGTGGGTCCGTATCTTTTCTTTGTTTGCCTATCTTGATCAATCTATTCACCCATTGTACCTCTTCGCAGTGTTGTGGAGTACAGCACTCCCGAAGAAGCGCAACACGCCATTAACACACTTAATGACTCGCAAGTGGCTGAAGGTCAACGTCTTATCTTTGTCAGAGAGGTATGCTCTCTCTCTCTCTCTCTCTCTCTCTCTCTCTCTCTCCGTGTTTCTCCTCTAACAAACCCTCAATACTCGCACAGGATCGAGAGGACAGAAACTTCTCGCAAGCGATCCAGCGAGGTCGGGGAGCTCCTCACTTTGGTGGAGTACCACGCGGCGGTGCTCCTTACTTTGGTAGAGGAGGAGGGTTCTACCGCGGCGGCCGTGGGGGTGGTCGCGGTGTAGGCCGTGGTGGCTTCAATCCTTTCATGGGAGCTCCACCAATGGTTCCTGGCGGTGTTTCAGCTCGCGGTCGTCAAGTCTTTGTTGGCAATGTACGTGTATCCCTCACTCTTTTTTTTTGTTCTATTCTCATCAAACAATGCGTTACAACAAACCGCCAAAGCTGCCATACACGACCTCTTGGCAGGATCTGAAGGACCACTTCCGTTCTTGTGGTAACGTGCAGAGGGCTGATGTCCTTATGGAGGGCGGAGGACGCCCGAAGGGCCAAGGTATAGTCCTGTTCGAAACTGCCGCGGAGGCACAAAAGGCTATTGGTTTGTTCCCCAACGCCGTTGCGTTTCATCCCTTTCATAACCCCCCTCATTACTTCCCACCAAACAGCCACCTTTGACAGCACCGAATTCCAGGGCAGGCTCATCAGCGTCCACGAGGATAAGTTCGCGCAATGAAGGAGGGAAAATCACCACAACTGGTAGTCTTTGTTTTTGTTTCAGAATTACCTAGTAAAAACACAACCGCTAGCACTGCCCGTTGCAGTTATGGAGGGAGAAGCATTGA
>JAVKOQ010000419.1:32500-40513 GCA_031835245.1 Balamuthia mandrillaris | reverse complement strand
CTCTTACTGTGAGGCATCTTAGTGGGAATGGGATGTTGTAAGGCTTGGTTTCTTTACTGAATTAGACATTATGATGAGAGGCTTTGTATAATTCGTTTTGTTAGTGTTTGTTTTTGTAGCATAGGTATTTATTTTCAAAGAAGTAGAGGTGAGATATTCAAGATTTACAGTTTTGTAAAAGGGGGTTTTCTGTAATTTATCATATAGAATAGTGGGAGTTTGTTTAGAGCTATTTATATGTTACTCACAAAAGTCAAAAACACCCTTTGGATTTGACGTGATTGGGTATTCTCATGGTACTCATCAAATTTACATGGAAATGCCTCATAAAAGGGAGAAAAAGAGGTTATACTAATATTTATTACTTCTTGGCACCACTTATGCAAGTCAAAGGGAAAACTAGACTGGAAAAGGATAAAGTAACAAAATTCAAATTAAAATCAAAGCTAGTTGCTTTTGCATGGACTTTTTTCACTTTTTCTTCCACTTTATAATGTTTATACATTGCTGTGATATTGCAAACATCATATGTTATTTTTTTAAGGAATAACAAAAATTTTCAAGGATAGACATATTAAAACTGAGGAAAATATTCTTTTAATAATAGTGATAAATTTGTTTGCTCTAATAACAAAAACTAAACTATGCATAAAAAGTAAGCATTGTACACACTTAAGTGTGTAGCACTTTTTATACTTCCTTATCCTTAATGCTTTCTTAATTATTATTTATACTAGGAAAAGGTGTTGAATAAACTTGCAAACTAGCTTTGTTCCATTGTGATCCTCCTTTTCATTTTTCTTCTTTTTATTTGGCATCATTTCTAAGGATTAATAAAATGCAAAAGAACTTCCATACTTCTAAAATTGCTCTGTATTGGAACCTGAGCAAAGAACCAAGGAAGAAACAAAGAAAGAGATCAGAGCCAAATGTATTTGATGAGAGAAGAGAAAAACAAGTATGTTCCTGAGTGCATTGTTATCCCAGTTCTGTTTTTGTTAAAGGGAAAGTATTTATAGTCAAAGAACCAAACCAAAGAAGAAAAGAGGTTCAGGGTTAAAGGACGATTTTTCCAATAAGAAGTTTGCTGTAATGAATAACATTCAACAGGTATTTCTTCCTTAGTGTTAATCACCAAGCTACATCATCATTCAACCAAACATTTTCCTTTGATAAAAATTTATACACAGCAATGCTCTTATACCTTTTTCTTCTTTCAACTGTATATTATATCCTTGTGTTAGTTAGCTTGTTGATAGGGAATAAACCCTATAGATCAAGAAAGGGATAATATGTAAGTGACTCTGGGTTTATTCACAAGAAAAGTAGTGTGGACCAAAGTGTGTACTTTGAGTGTATTGCAAGGAAAAAGGGAAAATCAAAAGGGGTGAGAGAATTCAAGGTATCCAAGGAGAGTGTCAACAGGAAGTCATAATGAAGTGATTTGTTGGTTTTCCAACAAGCTTTGTGTTAACATGTTTTAACTCTATTTAAGCTGGTTATTTATCCTTTTCAACATAACAAACTTTAGAAAAAATTCTGTGTGATCTTTTTTTCCTTTGTGTTTTACTAAAGAAAGGAAGAAAAATGAGGAAAAAGGTAAAAAAAGCAGTATTAATGAAAAATACTATTAAAGCAGGTCTGTTTAAAAAATACAAACCATGAATCACTTCAATTTTCTTTCTTCTTTGTAAGCATTGTAAGAAAAAGAAATATTAGTACAACTCAAGACAAGATTATAACATTTCTGATAAAAAAAAAACATGTGTATTTGTGAATTGTTTATTCATGCTCTTTATTTTTAAAAAAACTAGTAAAGAAAAAGAAATTGTTGGTAAAATCACCAACACTTATCTCAAGACTCCTCATGTTGGATCCGTCCCGGACCCTCAGCTTTCCTTTCTTTTGTATCCTCCATCCTTCCCTTCTCCCTTTTCCCTTTTCTCTCGGTGTACTTTGAAGCAACGTCGGAGATTCACTCCCGTTGTCCTTCCTCTATTCTCTTGAATACACTTCTTGTCTCATCACGGACTCTTTTATTCTTGAGGTTGGATTCAACCAACATTTTTTTGACTTACATAAGTGATTCAAATCCCCTCTTGCGCTACGCACATCATGGAAGCCTCAGCCACTCTCGACACCCTCTGTGAACAGCTTTGCAAGGCACAACAGGAGTACCTTGCCTGTTCCACAGATCACTCCCATACAGTCACCTTGTTCGAGTTCACCCTCTCCCGTTGACACTTCCGTCAACAGCACAACTGCTTCCAACAGCACACACGTTCCCTCTGTTCCAGAAACACAGAGCAACACAACTACTCCTTCCCCTCCTACTCAGAAGAAAATGCCTCACCTTTCCTCCAGACTACCTAAGTTCAACATCAGCAAGCACCAGGACCTTGCTCTTCACACCATGGAACTGGAGTATCACCTTAACGCCTACAACCACCCTGAGGATAGATGGATGCAAGCCCTCATCACCACCCTTGTTGGAGATGGACGTCTTTGGGCCATTAGCACTCTACAAGACCAACCATGGAATGTCACTCGAGACCTCTTCCATCGGCACTATCGCCTTCCAGACATCAAGGCCACAACGATAGAGGCCATCACATTGTTTTGACAGAAGCCTGGCAAAAGCATTCATCAGCTCATCAATCGGTACTCTGTACTCTGTAATTGTCTTCCTGACACCTTCTACGACTACCTCAAAGCCTTTTTCTTTGGACGAGCCCTTCTTCCCCACATCAAGTCGAAGTACAAGCAACAGACTCTTCGCAACAAGCCACAAGACATCATCGCTGCTTTCAAGCTCACAGTCCTCATTGAGTCAGAGTTTCCCCAACCTTCTTCAAAAGATAAAGGTCACAGCAAATCACCTCAACAGCAATCGCCATTACCCCACACAATAGGTGCTGTTTGTGCACACTGCAAAACATGCAATCACATGGAAGATCAGTGCCAAAAAAAGGCCCACAGGCTACAATGGCAGTCTTCTCAAGCAACGTCTGTTACACCAGCCTCATCTTCTGCTCCTGCAACACACAACCCCACGTCAACACTGCCGCAACAAACACGCGCACAACTACCAGCATGGCAGTCGTCTCCCAGCTCACGTTCCCTCAACTCCATGGCTTCTACGCAGCAACAGAGCAACACACCTGCTCCTACTGCCAAGCAGCAAGACTCTATCGGTGATGAAGAGGAATACGATGAGTTCTATGAGTCACAACGGGCTCTCAACTCTATCACCATCACTGATGATATGCCTGGACCCAACGATCCCATCTGTGCCCCAATGACCATCAACGGCCGTCATGTCACTGCAGTCATAGACTCTGGTGCCAGCCACTCCTTTATGGACCCTTCTATTGTTGACTTAGTTTGTGCCAAAACCAAGCAAGCCAACTACACAGTCAAACTTGGACACCGTGAAACCGCCGCTACATGTGCTGCTGAAACAGAGCCACTCGCTATTGGCTTTGGCGAACACCGTTTCCATCACATGTTCTCCGTATTGCCTCAACCAGACGGTCAATCAATCATCCTGGGCCACAACTTCATGCACAAGTCTGGCATGGGCATAACAGACATTCCAATCAACTACCCTGAGGAACCACTACCCTGCTCCAAGGACCATGACATCACCTGACGCCAATATCAACGTTTGGTAAAAGCTGTCAAGGAACACATTCGCAAGTGTATTCTTGAAGCCATCGAGAAATACCTCCAGGAGAACAAGGCTCTACCCACAGGACCTTCCTGTACCCTTCCCGAAGTGGTTCTCCATCTGGACACTGGAGACCACCCTCCTGTCTTTTGCCACCAATACCCCATCCCACACCATTTAATGCTCGTAATCAATCTGCAAGTGGCGGAATGGCTGCGTACTGGTGTCATCATGCTCGCCCCACCCGACAGTCCCTGGAACTCTCCTCTCACCGTCGTACCCAAGAAGGACGCTGACGGCAATGTTACCCAGTGGCATGTCTGCATCGACCCGCGCCTCCTGAACAAGCTCCTCTTGGACCTCACATACTCAATCCCTACTATCCGCAGCATTATCTTCAAAGTACAAGGCTTTTTCATCGCCTCTGCCCTCGACCTTATCTGGTCTTACATGCAATGCCCCATTGCTCCCAAAGACTGCGTCAAAACTACATTCACATGGAATGGTCGTTGTTACATGTTCGTCACCATCATTTTTGGCATCAAGATTGTTGCACAACACTTTCAGTGCCTCATGGACGTTGTCACTGCTGCTATTGCCGAGTTCACTTCCCATTATATTGATGATCTAGCTGTCGTTTCCCAAAGTATGAAAGAACATATCGAGCACCTTATCCACGTTATCCTCACTCTCACCACTGCGGGACTCCGTATCTGTCGGAAGAAGTGTCAGTTCAGGTACAAACACCTCTGCATCCTCGGTTTTATCATCAATCACAGCAATATCCTTCCCGACCAACGCAAGCTCTCCACTTTCGTACTCCTAGAAGTACCATCCACTGGCAAGCAAATGCAATCCTTCCTTGGCTTTGCAGGCTACCTCCACGACTTCATCCCCATGTTCGCCCAACTTGTTTGGCCCCTTGATGCCCTACGGTACATCAAGGACATCCAGCCCCATTGGAACCAAGACTGCCAGGACGCCTTTGATGCTCTCAAGCGCATCTTATCCAACCCACCTGTGCTCTCTCTCTATGACCCATCCTTACCCCTTTTGGTTGGCACTGATGCCTCCCAATTCGGTGTTGACACCGTCCTTTACCAGATCGGACCCAACAACAAGCACCAGTACATCGTGTTTGCAAGCAAGGCCCTCAACCCTGCCCAACGCCCTGGTATTCACATGATTCTTGAGGACTGCCTCTCTCAGCTATACCCGTGCTCCTTCTGGGACAACAGTGGTCTTACACTCCCCTCCATTCCTCTGGACGCCCCTCACTTGGCTCCGCGCAAACCTCGTGACCTCAAGGCTCTTGCTTTGGTTGACAACTCCCCGTCCACAGCTAAATCCACTCTTAACAGGCACATCAAGGGCAGACTCAACAAGCAACTCCCTTCCACCTCTGAACAGAAACACCTCTTGTAGCTATTCCACACAGAAGGACATCACGAAGCAGAAACCTTGTTCATCAAGATCTGGAATGAAGGCTATTATTGGCCTACTCTTCGTGCTGACTGTTCCTGCACTTGCCTACAGTGCAACGACTGCCTTAAGCACAACATCACCAAACACAGCTTTCATCCCCTCAAAACCATCCACACTTCTTACCCCTTTGATCACGTCGCCATCAATCTGTTTGGTCCCCTTCCCACTTCTTCCAAAGGCTTCAACTACGTTCTGGTCACCACAGACATTGCTACCCGGTACACTTCCCTCCGCCCAGTCCATGCCAAGACTGCCAAAGCTGTGGCCCACACCCTCTATCAAGTCATCTCTGATTTCGGTCTCCCTAAGATCCTTCTGTCAGACAACGGCACTGAGTTCATCAACGCGGTCATCAAAGCTCTCAAGACACTCTCTGGCTTTGAGCATCAGTTCATCTCAGCCTATCATCCTCGAGCTAACGGAGCTGCAGAAACCAACACTTTACTCGTTGCCACAAGTCTTCCTCTTTCCAACTGTTCTTTGGTCGCCCAGCTACCACTCCACAAGACTATTCTTCTTCCTCTTCCCAGCTTCCTACTGAAACCCTCCTCTTGGAGAACGCCAAGCAAATGCATGATATTGTCTACCCGGCATCAGCATCTTCTACTCAAAAGCACAGCTCCAATATCAAGGCTCAACATGATTCTTCTAAGCCACTCCACGAATTTTCCGCTGGCTCCAAAGTCATGCTACACAAGCCTCCCAGGTCTCCCAAGTCTCTTCCTGAATACTCTGGCCCTTATACAGTCATCCGCTGCAATTGTGGTGGTGCATACCTCCTCCAGGACAGCACTGGCGTTACCCTCCTGGACAAGTTCAGCCCCAACCAGCTGAAGCTCGTTGCCCCCCCAGAGGACCCTACTACA
Organism: Balamuthia mandrillaris; assembly: GCA_031835245.1. Lineage (NCBI taxonomy): Eukaryota > Discosea > Longamoebia > Balamuthiidae > Balamuthia > Balamuthia mandrillaris. The sequence continues at coordinate 34,492 of JAVKOQ010000419.1, read as the reverse complement.
ATGACCTTCCACCTGATGAGTATGAAATAGACGAAATCCTTGATCACAAAGGCCCAGCCAATAAGCGTGAATACTTTGTTCACTGGAAAGGCTACCCACATTCTGATAACCAATGGATCCCTGCTAAAGATGTCCATGCTCCCAAACTCGTCAAAGGTTATTGGGACCTCCTCAAACAATCCTCTTCACCTTCTACTTCTTCTTGAAGGGGGAGTATGTTGGTAAAATCACCAACACTTATCTCAAGACTCCTCATGTTGGATCCGTCCCGGACCCTCAGCTCTCCTTTCTTTTGTATCCTCCATCCTTCCCTTCTCCCTTTTCCCTTTTCTCTCGGTGTACTTTGAAGCAACGTCAGAGATTCACTCCCGTTGTCCTTCCTCTATTCTCTTGAATACACTTCTTGTCTCGTCACCGACTCTTTTATTCTTGAGGTTGGATTCAACCAACAAAAATTATAATTAAGGAGCCTGCTCAGATCACAAGGATCAGTTGTGTTGCCTTGAAAAAAAGAGTGACCATTCAGGAACGCTTGATCTATATGTGTTTTACTGCTTTTGTCCTCATTGACAAATCAAGGGGATTTTTTTTTGTCAAGCAGAGAGAATGGGTTTTGTCTATGCGGACAAGGTTTTGTATGGGCTTTCATACTAAAGTTAAAAAAGCATTTTTTAAACATTTTTTGTAGACAATACAAAGGGGAAAAAAGAGGGCATAATAAAGTGAGACTGAGTTATATACAAATGTGAGCAAAAAAGAAAAGAGAACAAGAGGAAAAGGGCCAAGAGGAACAGCAGTGACTGAAAAAAAGGTGAGAACAAAAGAATGCTTCAAACCATTGTTGCCAAGCACAGTTATCCTTTAAAGCACCTTTTACCCAAGACCCTGAAAATGAACATAGGCTGGGTTTTCCTTTAGGTTTGTCTTTATTTTTGCCTTGACCTTATTCTTTAACCTCACTTTTTTCACCCTCAGTTCCACCTTTGCCCTTGTCCTTGCCCTCAAAGGAACCGTGCTAGCTTCAGAAGAAAAATGATAAAAGCAAAAGGCTAAAAGCCAAAAGCATCATTGAGCTCAGCAACAACAAGAAAAGGAGGAACAGGAAGCCAAGACACGGTGAAAAAGGCAGCTCTAAAAAGAAAAAAAGAAAGCAATGCCACCGTGGTAGGCAAGAAGAAGCATTTAGCTGAGTTCCTCTCCAATCCAAGTGCCTTTCAACACTACTTGCAGCCTCATGAGCCACTCTGCCTCACTGCTTTTCACCTTTACCCTTAGCTTCTTCTTTTTCTGCAGCCCACTCATGGTCTTTTGCAGTCTGAGAGCACAAAAGCTGCAGCTCAAAAAAACACTTCTCAGTTTGTGCACATCCTCAGCACTTTCATGAATCTCATAATTTTCGCTAAAATGCTGCATAATTTTGCTAAATCACCCTTGGAATGGGACGAACCTGAGCAGGCCCCCTTAAGAAGCAAATCAAGAATGGAAAAGACTAAAAGTTGAGTAGAAATAACCCTAGTAATTCAAGGCTTGGGAAGTTCTAATAAAGGCGAGAAAAAGATATGTAGATGATAGAGAAATACAACCATGGCTTTTGGTTCAACGTTAGCTTGTTGTTTCAAAGGTTATGGTTTCAACTCTAGTTATCAAGTCTTTTCTCTGCCTCCAAAAGAGGCCTAAGGAGCAATGTGTTGGGAAAATTACCAACACATATCTTAAGAGTCCTCGTGTAGACATCAAGTCGTCACATTTACGAGGAGTCTAAAATTTTGAATTGGTAATTTTGTTTTATTTGGGTGAGGTATTTTCAAAATAGGTTTGTTAAAATGTCAGTGCTAGAACGAGAAAACAAGAGAAAAAAATCGCTTTTCAAAGCACAGGAGCGAAGGGAGGATGCAGACTAAAGTAGCAGGTTCAAGCGCGGCTCCGGCCGCAACTGGCCTGCAAAAAGTCTATCCAAACGGACATCCAGGTGCGGAGAGAAAGGATTGACAA
>JAVKOQ010000419.1:0-22500 GCA_031835245.1 Balamuthia mandrillaris | reverse complement strand
CTTACTTGCATTTATCAATAATTTTAAAACTACTATCACTTCATTTAACTGTGGTACCTATAACACATTTTAAACTAAAAAGGGTGTTCCCTTTTAAAACAAAATCTCATTATTTAAAGAAAACAACTTTAGATATTTGATTAAAACTGTTGGAAAACCAACAATTCATGTCATTATGACTTCCTATTGACACTCTCTCTGGATACCCCAATTTTCTTACCCCTTTTTATTTTCCCTTTTTCCTTATAATACACTCAAAGCACACACTTTGGTCCACACCTCTTTTCTTGTGAATAAACCCAGAGTAGATTACATGTCGTCCCTTTCTTGATCCACAGGGTTTATTTCCCATCAACACAACTTTATTTTTAATTATTTACATTTTGTTAAATAAATACAACTACTTAACAACTTAAAATAACTAATAAAACAAAAAATGAATTCAAAAAAAAACAATAGAAGTATGTATTTAAAATTACTATAATAAGGCTGATAAAGAAACAACCTAACTAATACCTACTTGAAGAGTATAGCAAAAAACCTTTAATTAATGAAAAAAGCATAATAAAAGAAAAAGAAAAAGATAGAGGAGAGAAAATGATTTATAGGAAGAGTGCACATGCACAGATTGAAGAAAAACGAAAGTGTACATATAGTTTACAGAAAAAGGTCACTTCACCACCTTGAAGTTTGCAGCCAGCAGCAGACGTTTGAAGCACGTTTCCTGTTTTCTTCTTTTCTTTCCTTTTCCCCCTTTTTCTTTTGCTTATGTTGACAAAAATCCAACAGGACTACTTACTGATGGAAGCAGGTAGCGACCTGTCAATCCTTAATTTCTTTATGGTGGCATTCATCAGTGGGCTTCATGGCTATGATGCTGATGGTAGTACCAGCACTCCTCATTCTTCTCATAGTTTGTGTTATATTCTCTTTCTTCTCTCTTTCTCATTCTCTCTTCTCTTTTCTTTCTCTTTTTTCTTTCTCTTTCTCTTTCTCTCTCTCTCTCTCTTTCTCTCTCATTTTCTTGCTCTTGCCACATTCTCTCCCACATCTCAAGCATTTACTATGTTTTCCCTGTCCATGACCAGGAAGAGCTCAGCAGTGGTAAGAGAGCATGAGCACTCTCTAGTATAAGGACCTGCCCTGAGGGAGCAAAAGGCCCACTGTAGAGTCTCCAAGGGCCTTGCTACCAGGAAGGAGAGGGTAGGGAGAGGCTGGTCAAGGCCTTGTTGATAGCTAAAGTGGTTCCACCAGGAGATAAGCAGTGACCTACATTTTTTTAAGTGCGGTGACCCTATTAGCTAGTACAACTCAGATCAGGACTTCTGATTCTGGCCAACATTCCAGTGAAAAACTGCTTTTTTGAAGGGAACTACACTGTAGTGCTGCAGGGTGGACATAAGCATTGAGGAGTCATGTATTTTCCCTCGGAGACAAAGGGGAAGAGCATGACGTGTAACCTTGGTTTTGTCCACTCCTGCAGGCTTACAGGAACTACATTGATAGTATTATATTTAAGGTTTTACAATTTGCATCCTAGGCAATGTTATAAACTATTTTGATTGTCTTTTCAATTTTTTTAAATCTTGAGTCAAAGATTATAAGATCAAAAGAAAACAGAAAAAAAGCTCTTTTACTCTAAATTTTAAAAATTTTCCTTGCTGAAAAGTATTTCTAATAATATTGTGTTAACTTAGAAAAGGACTATGTCTGAAAATGCAGCCATAAAATGGAAAATTTGTGCCAGTTTGTCAATTTTGCAACAAATAACATAATTGTGTCTCCAAAGAGAAGGAAAGAAAAGCTAGAGGGACAGAAAGGAGAAAGAGAGAGAGAGAGAGAGAGAGAGAGAGAGAGAGAGAGAGAGAGAGAGAGAGAGAGAGAGAGAGAGAGAGAGAGAGAGAGAGAGAGAAGGAAAAAGAAGAAGCTGAGGGTAAAGGTGAAGAGCAGTGAGGCGGAGTGGCTCGTGGCTTGTGATGCCGCAAGTAGTGTTGAAAGGCGCTTAGATCGGAGAGGAACTCGGCCAAACGCTTCTTCTGGCCTACCACGGTGGTATCGCCCTTATTGGTTTTGGAGAGGCCGAAGAGAGTGCCTTTTTTTTCAGTCGCTGCTGTTCCTCTTGTTCCTTCTCCTCCCTTTCTCGTTTTATGGCTGCTCGGCGGTCTCGAAAGTAACTTCCCCGGTCCCGTGCCATCAGTTCTTTTTTTCTTTCTTCTTTTTTGTCTGCAAAAATGGTGCGGCTTTGGTGCGCACCATTAGCAGGGAAACCCATACAAAACCATGTCGCCGTCTACACCACCTCCCCTTCCTGCTCGACAAAAAAAAAAATCCCGTTGATCTGTACCATGTCAAACAAAAGCAGAGAAACACACATAGATCAAGCGTTCCTGAACTCTCGACCTTTTGTCAAGACGACACGACTGATCCGAGCAGGCCCTTAAAAGATCAACAAAAGATGGAAAAAAATAAATATGCGTCCGCCGGGAATTGAACCCGGGCCCCCAACGTGGGAGGTTGGGATCCTGCCACTAGACTACGAACGCTTGACGAGAAGAAAACTACATTCTTTTGGACCGCATGACATTTCAATCAAAAAATTGGTCCGCACAAAATAAGGCCCACACATCAGCCGTGAGAGGAAGCCAATCCGAAGGACCAGCATGTTGGAGCCTCCTCTCCTCAGCTTTCCCGTTCTCCGCGGGCGGTGTGTTGCGCCCGGGCCATGGCTTCGCGGATTTGCTTCGGTGACCGGCGGCGGAACCGGCGGCGCTGGGGACCTCAACCACCTGCAAGAAAAGATAGCCTCGCTGTGCAAGCGAAGAGGCTTTGTCTTCCCCAACTCGGAGATCTACGGCGGCTTTGCCGGATCGTTCGACTATGGACCTTTGGGTTGGTTGGCGTCCAGCATGCTTTTGTTTGCACAGTGTGTTTGTGTGTGTGTATGTGTGTGATTCCTCATCGTCCGCCACTGCTGCAGGCAGCCAGCTCAAGAAGAACATCAAGGACTGTTGGTGGAGGGATTTTGTAGAGCTACGCAGAGATTGTGTCGGCCTTGACACTCCCATTTTGATGAATAGAGAAGGTACTGGAGACCACTTTGGCGAGACAAAAAAAACTAAGACGCGCCTTAACAATCTTAACGGCTTTCTATCAAACAGTGTGGAAGGCGGCTGGTCACGTGGATCACTTCAACGACTACATGGCCGAGTGCAAAGAGTGCCAGCAACGCTTCCGGTAACATCTGCTGCAATTGCCGTATCCTCCTTCTGTCTTGCGTTCGATCTTTAGTTGGCTGATCAGCAGTGCTCGTTGATTGCTGTCAAACTTCTCTGAACTATCAGGGCGGACAAGCTGTTGGAGGAATGTGGCCTCGTGGAGAATGCAGGAAAGCTCTCTCTCTCTGAGTTGCAGGCCATTTTCCGAGAGAAGCGCATCATGCCTGTTCATTGTCCTCGAAACCCGAAGGGCTGCAACATTGAAGGTTCTATTCTCTCCATGTCCTGTTCTCTCCTCCCAATGCGATTCGTTTGTTGATTTGCTGGTGACAATGTGGTTTGCTCAACAGACATACGGCCTTTTAACTTGATGTTCAGCACAACCTGTGGGCCAACCTCTGGTGCAGGGCACGAGGTTTTCCTGCGGCCAGAGACTGCTCAGGGCATATTTATCAGTTTTGTACAGACCTATACAGCCATGCGCAAACGACTTCCTTTTGGTACTTGAACCTCCATTCATCAATCCTTTCTTTCCGCTTCTTCAGCTATAACTTCCTGCACGCTTCTCTTCTCCAACTAACTTATTATTGTTCATATGCAACATGGGAATAGGAGTGGGACAAATAGGCAAGTCTTTCAGGAATGAAGTTTCTCCTGCCAATTTTCTGTTTAGGATGAGAGAGTTCGAGCAGATGGAGCTAGAATACTTTTGTCACAGCAACGAATCGCAAGAGAAGTACGTGTAATCCCACCTCTCTTTTCGCTACCATAAAAAAAAGTTAAACAAACAATGCAATACAAAAGATTTGATCATTGGGTTGAGTTTTGTTATGAATGGCTGCTTAAGCATGGCCTAAAGGCCTCCAACCTTATGAAACGGAAACACGACGCCTCGGAGCTGGCTCACTACTCTCGCTGCACCACCGACATCGAGTACCGCTTTCCCTTTGGTTGGGGTGAGATATGGGGCATCTCCCATAGAGGCAGCTTCGATCTAGAGCAGCACATGAAGCACTCCAAGCAAGACCTCCGCTACAGGGACTTAACTACAGGGGAGCTCACTCTCCCACACGTCATTGAACCGGCTGCAGGGTTAGACAGACTGCTTCTAGCTTTTCTTACGGATGCCTATCATGAAGAAGATGTGCCATCATCTTCTGATGGTGGAAGTGGCACTGAAACGAGAGTCGTGCTGAAGTTGGCGGAGAGCCTTGCTCCATTCAAATATGCCGTCATGCCGCTGATGAAAAGGCAGGAGCTTGCTACCACTGCTCATAAACTCTTTGATCGACTAAGTACCATTGTGGCCACTGACTATGATGACACTGGATCCATTGGTCTCTCCCTCGCTTCTTTTTCTCCTCTCCCCTCTCTCATGCACCATTTCTTACACTAAAAACAAATAGGGCGGAGGTATCGAAGACAGGACGAAATTGGAACGCCCTACTGCGTGACCATCGACTACACCACCCTTCAAGACGACACGGTAACCATCCGCTCTCGGGACAGCATGCTGCAACAGCGCCTCCCCATCAAGGCCCTCCTCCACCGAGCCTCCTCCTCGCCCGCGTCTTAGCCAACACCACTTGCGCATCATTTCCCTATCCATCACCATGGTAACCGTTCCTTAATTAATTAATTAATTCAATATAGGGTATTTGCGTGTAATGCTAGTGGTTACTTGGTTACTAAATGCCGCTAAAATTATTCCAATAAGAAGAAGAACGCAAAAAAAAGGCTCGTTCAAAAATTTTCCAGGTCCCTTTTGTGCCCACCACGTACATACTTTGCGGGTGGGATACCTCGCCGTGGAAAGGAAGATGAACCAGACCCAGGGGACTTGTTCTTCTCTGTCGCGTGGTGCGACGGAAAAAGAGAGGAAGGATGCCAACGAGGGATATACCACCGGTGGTGGTGACAGCGTGATAAAACTGCAAGGGGTCGGCAAGGCGGCTGTGATTCAACGGCTCTGCTCTTCTCTCTCTTCCTCTCCTTCGGTTCCTGTTACTCATCTTCTTCTGGACAACAACGAACTGGAGGAATATCCTCAACTGCCACCTTCCTGTCCGCCTCCGCAAAAGGACTGGGCGGAGAGTTTGTTGATCGTCTCTCTCTCGGGCAACAAACTAACAGAAGCTCCACCGGAGCTCTCCTCCCTCGGCAAGCTCGTTCAGCTGGACCTCAGCCGCAACCAACTCTGCGAGTTCCCTTCCTCGCACCTCCTCCACGGGCTCTCCTCCCTCACCTCCCTCAAGCTAGACTACAACTGCATCGGCAACTCATTACCACAGACGCTTCTGAGGCAGAAAACCAACTCTCCTTCCTCTTCGTGCTCATCTTCTTCGTTGACGGAGCTCTCTCTTTCGCATAACGGGGTGACGAGCTTGCCGCAAGACTTTGGGGAGGCCTTCCCGCAGCTGCGACGGTTGGGGTTGAAGGCCAACAAGCTGCAAGGGTTGCCGGCTGGCTTTGGGAAGCTCGCCTTCCTGACGGCGTTGGATCTGTCCAGGAATGAGTTCAAGACCTTGCCTTGCGTTCTTTCCTCTCTGCACAACCTTCTTTCTCTCGACCTTTCTCGCAACAGGATCGCCACCAACATGGTAACGGAAGAGACAGAAGGAAAAGAGGAAAGAGTCGTCATAGTGTTCAGTCAACAAATGCAGCATTTAACGGAACTTAATCTCAGCCACAACAATATAAGTTGCGTGGAAGAATGCGGCTTGTTCGCATTGCCAAGCTTGGAACGGTTGGACCTGTCTCACAACACCATCGCCGACCTTCACAAAGACATCGGCAGGGTGACCGGCCTCAAGCATCTTCAGCTTCAACACAACCTCCTATCCTGTCTCCCCTCCTCCATGATCCTTCTCACCTCTCTCCGCAAACTCAAGCTTCATTCCAACCGATTCGTGCTGCCTCCTTACCACCTTCGTCAGCTGGACTACCTGCAGAAGTTCACTCTGCATGACAATCCACTGCCTGCCAACACGTTGGCGAAGCTCAAGCAGGACGGGGCGTTGGCGTTGATCACTACAGGAAGAGAGAAGGCGAAACTGCTGCGACGGTGTAGCGGTGTGCGAGACTTGGAAGGCTTTGGAGGAGTTCCTCGGCCGCGTGGCAAGTCTTTCTATGTTGAGCTAGAACAGCAAGAAGGAGCTGAAGCGACGTTCCAACCTAACTCTTTTTCGCGACAACAAGAGCCACAGCCACAGCAAAAGGCAAACGGAGCCAAAGGAGGAAGTTGGATCAAAGAACTGCGAAGAAGCATTAAGCCTCCCCGTAGAAGCCACTCACTTCCATTCGCCGAGTAAGTCCTTTATTTCCTCTTTTTTTTTTCCGTGTTTCTTTTGCATTTAACACAAACAAAAATGCATGTTTGTTACAAAAAGGGACATACGGGTCACGAAGCAAAGCCTAGAGCTTAACCGAACGACAACCTCATCAACTCCCCGTGCAAGCTTGGATAACCAAAACGAACGACGCTCCAAGAAATGGAAAGACAAGTCTTTATCTTGGATTAATCGCCCCAAGAATGCCTCTTTTCCAGGCACGAAGCCTTCTTCATCCCCCGTTACCGACATGATAGAAGCATCTACTGGTAATGCTTCTTCTGCAGCTGCTTCAATGAAGGAAGAGGATTTCGAACAGTTGATGGTAAGTTGAATGTTTATCGCTTCGGCCACCACAGCCCTCACCTTTACTCATGAAAAATAACTGGGGTCCTATAGGAGGATTTTTGTGTAGCGGAAGCGAAGAGAGAACCGTTGCGACTACTTTCCTCTCATGCAAAACATCTTCTGGTACAACAATGGACCAAAGCACGCAGAAAGGTTTGTATCCTCCATTCAGCCTTTCTTTTCATCAAGTACAAACTACCATAACTCGATTGTAAAGGATTCCCAAAACTTGTCTGCTGAAACGTTGATAGCGGAGATAAAGCAAGGAGCAAGCTTGGAGCATCTCCAAAAACTTCGCGTCTTCCTCTCCACTCATCCTCCCTCTTGGGCCTCTGCCTTTATCAAACACGATGGACTAGGAGCTTTACAACATTATTTTATCGCATTTTCTCAAAAAACTGAGTAAGTATTTTTGCAACACAAAGAAGAAACATTGCCTGTCATAAAATGCTCACCCTTAGCCTATCTGAAATGCAGTAAAGAAGAAGCCAAGAGCATAGAGTCACACGGCAATGCTCTTCAAAGCGTAAAAATATTGCTTCAAGACCCGGTACGTGCTCTTAATGTCATGGGTCCTCATAGCTTCATATTAACATGAATGATACTTTATAGCACACCAGAGAATCTGTTCTTCAGAGCCAAGGGTTGTTGACAGCCATAATTCTGTCTCCTGGCAGCTCTCACCAACACCAACAACCCAAGACAAAAATTGGGGTCCTCCAGTTCATGCAGTCGCTGTGTCGAATGCCAGAAGGCCACAAGTACATTCATTCCTCTCCTTTTACGCTCGATGTTGGTATCTGATTTTTCAACTGCAAACTCCTTTTTTATTTACATAGAATATTGCTGGCATGTTTGGACGAGGTCAGCCAAAACGAAAGCACTTTGGCTACCAATAACCCGTTTGTATGGTTAGCGTCACATTTACAACACAGCCCAGATCCTGAATGCAAGGTACGTTTATTCCAGTTTTGTTTGTCCGAGGGGGAGAAAGAGAGAGAGAGAGAGTGAGTGAGAGAGAGAGAGAGAGAGAGAGAGAGGAGGGAGAGAGAGACTGAACATGAGCAACAAACAAAGAATCCGAGTAAGGCTAACTCTATTTGCCAAAACTCGTTCTTGAACATAGAGCGTTTGCATGAGTGTTGTAAACGAAATCATCAACGAGCCAGATGATGTAGAAAGACGTGCCGCTTTACGTCAATGCTTTCTAGAGTTGAAGGCCATTGATCTATCAAACCACCAACACAACATCAGTCCAGGAGCCTCCACTGTAAACACAACCACCAACATCCACGAACGGCGTTTGGCCCAAGAGATTGACGTTTTCTTACATGAGATGCAAGAAGACAACATGCATGGAGCTGCAACATCGCTATTGGAGGAGACTATGAGAGCTTCTTGGAAACTTAACGTCTCCGTAAGCACCAAGCTCTCAACAGAGAGAGAAGATGAGGAAGAAGAAGACGACGATAGGGTCAACCAAAATGTGGTTGTTGAGATGAAGTTTGATCCTTCGTGCAGCATCACATCGATTCTATATCAAGTGCAAGAGACGCTTGCACAAAAGCGCATCGATGTTGGCACTATTGATGAGCACACTCAAGAATGGGCTCTCTATTGGTTGGAAGAAAAGGAAGAAGAAGCAGAAGCAGCAGCAGATACTTTTCCAAGCCGAAAATCTGGAAAGTGGCTAGAACCCACCTTAACCCTTTCGTCCTTTGGACTCAACAAACGGAAGGGGCAACTATCATTACGACCTCGTCATAGAGACGTGTTCGTTCAGTTTCTTGGCAGACTTCATCGCTTCCCTTACCCAAAGATAGACGCCAAAATTCAGGTTCTCATTGGTGATATCGCCTTACACTTGGCCTTGCCGAAGCACCTCTGCGATGACTATGGGTTGTTTTTGCCCAATCCTGAGCTGGTGTCTACAGGTTCATCCGCTGGTAATGCAACTTTGGAACTGAACACTTTGTCTTGCTTTGAAGAACAAGGACTATGGTTGGATGACACGAAAACGTATGTTCACTCGCTAATATGTTCTCCATGTTCCTTCTCCTTCTCCTTCTCCTTCATGTTGTGATCTCACTCTTCTTACTACAACAGCTTTGGGCATTACCTGAAAGAAAATGGCCACCGGGACTCATCATTGATGTTGTGCTTCATGCCACGGCCAAGGCAGCTCAACTACCTTTTGGCCTCAGAGAAGTCTGAAGCGCGATCCATTCAGGTGTTGTTCACGTGGCCTGCCATTGAGGTGGTTCGTCATATCATTGAGAGTAACAGCGGCGGCAACAAAGCTTCTCCTAGTGCCTCCTCCAAGGGACAGCGGTCTCCGTCTCTATCCAAGAAAGCTGCTGAAGAATGTGGCCAGTATGCTCTCTACCACTGCCTTTCTCAGCAGAAGCAACAAGAGGGAGATGCAACCACTATGGTGCCTCTTGATCTCCAACTCAGCCTCAAGCAGCAGAGCGTAGGCTATGGTGCCACTGTCCTTCTGACAAAGGTGCTGCACCTTTCTCTCTCCAACATCAGTATCCTTGCCTTATCTCAATCTTTCTCTCTCGCTTTCGCTCTCGCTATTTCTCTTTCTCCAACGCTATTAGGAACGGAGAAGCAGCAGAGCAGCAATGCTTAACGGTACATTCGTTTATAAAACACACTATACTGCTTCTAGGCATTTCCACTGTTACGCTTTCTAACAACGTTTTATCAAAAGATACCGATTTGTGGCAGGAGATAGAGTCAGGTTCCATCAACTTGGTCTTTAGCAAGGACCGAATGGATATCATCGATGGAGGAAGCCTAAACGCTCTTGTAACGTACTTTACAGGAGACCATATGGTGGAACCTTTGGGCTCCCAAAACGATCTTCGTGGTTTCTTGCTGGTGTACCGCCGCTTTACCACCCCTGAGGTCCTCCTTCGCAAGTTTAAACAGCGTTATCAAGTGCCGTCTGGAATGGGAAGCACCAAAAATGCTGTCCAAAAGGTTTATTTCTCTGTTCTCTATTGTCTTTGATCTTTTCTCATGGTTTCTCCGCATAAAGAACGTGGCGAATGTATTGCTTACTTGGCTGCAAACTCACCCTTCCGATTTCGCTGGAGATATGTTAAGCCAGCTTAAAGATCTGTTCGATGTATTTCGAAAAGATGGACACTCTAAACAGGCCAAAGACTTACAAGCTGTCATGGTTAGCCTCTAATCTAATTTCACGTATGACAATAGTAACCCATATCACTTCTGTTATGCTATGTAGGGCCAGATGCAAACAAAGCAACAAAACTCTCCTTCGCTGAAACGTGTAAGAGAGAGACATAAGGTACAGACTATTTCTTCTCCTCCATGTTCTTTTTCCTACTGAATGGTTCTCAATGTGGTATCCAGTCGTTGAAACGAGAATTGGAGCTTGATACAGCAACTTTCATGGATTTCGACGCTCAAGAGATAGCCAAGCAACTTTGCGTTCAATCATTTGAATACTTTGCGTTGATTCCTGTAACCTCATTCTCTTCCCTTTTTTCTTGTTTTTTTTTTCTTTTTCGTTGACTTTGTGCCGTATATTAACCGACAAAAGATATCTGAGTTGTTGAATGGCTCATGGGAGAAAGCTTCCGAGTCGCCACATGTAGCTGCCGTTATCGAACGGTTCAACAATCTTTCTAGAGCGTTATGCAAATGCATACTGCAAGAAGAGAAGTTAAGGAAACGTGCGAAACTTCTGTCCCATCTGGTGGACATCGCTCAGGTAACCGAGACGTTTCATTCTTGGTCTTCATGAAAGGAATGCATTTAACTTTTTTTTTTGCTTGAAAAAACAACAGCATTTGTTGGCTTATAACAACTTCAGCGATCTTATGGCGTTCATTTCTTGCTTTAACAACGCATGTATCAGTCGCCTCAAGTGGACATTCGAGAAACTGCCTGTTCGAACAAAGGATGTATGTAACTCCCTCCCTCAACAATCTATCTTCATGGAGATACTGAACGAGGGTATGAAATAGATTTTATGGCGGTTGCAGAAAGATATGAGTATGGAGCACTCCTACAAACACTATAGGAAGCTTTTACAAAGAGTAAAGGGCACCAAACCCTGCATCCCCTATCTGTACGAGTGACCCTTTTTTTCTCCTACTCGCTTCTGTGTGACTAACGGTGATTCCTTGTTCTCCTCGTTGTTCTTCTTCCTCTTCCTCAATCTATTGCTGCTTCTTCTCCTACTCCTCCCCCTGGATGAGGAACAACAGCGGTGTACATCTGGCTGATCTTCTGTTCATCGAAGAAGGCAATCCAGACTATCTGAAGAGTGTTAACAAGGCCATTCCCATCATCAACTTTTCAAAGCATAGGCTGACCTTCGAGCTGCTCTTCGAAGTCATCGAGAAGAGGCAACAGACCCCCTACACCTTTGTCGTGCAGAGAAGCATCCAGAGCTTTTTGGTGCAGCAGTATCGGCGGTGCCAATGGCAGGAAAAACAAATGTTTGAGCTGTCTTTGCAAAGAGAACCTCGTTCTGCCTCTCGTTCCGACATCAAATAGTTACGTTCCCTCTATTAAAAACGTTTAAACAACAATACTCATTTATTTTGGTACAAACCAGAAAGAGAAACCGTTCAGACAACTTCTGTTACCTCGCCTTTCTCTCTCTCTCTCTCTCTCTCTCTCTCTCTCTCTCGCTCTTGCTTCTTCGGCTGTAACTGCACATTAATCACTGTCACTTTCGCTATCGCTTTCACTAGAACTATCGCTGTCGCTATCGCTGTCGCTATCGCTGTCGCTATCGCTGTCGCTATCGCTATCGCTAGAACTATCGCTGTCGCTGTCACTCGTAGAATCAGAATCAGAGTCAGAAGCATCGGCTTCGTTCTCCAGTGCTTCCACCTCTGCCATCAAACGACTCAGCTCGTCATCTTCCTCTTCATTCTTTGACTTCTGCAGCATCCATTTGGGCACTCCAGGAGGGCCTTCCTTTGGCACGTTGCTAGTTGCCTTTGCTCTTTTCTTCTCTTCTTCTTTTGCCTCTTCTTTTTCTTTCGCGAGCTTCTCTGTCTCTTCATTTTTCCTTTGCACCTCCTCGTCTCTTCGTTGGCTTGCTTTCTCTTCCTTTGCGCGCTCTTCCTCGCTGCTATCAGCTTCGTCGTCGTCATCGTCATCATCAGAGGAATGCTTTCCTTTCTTTTGTTTTTTGGAAGACGGCTGGCGCTTGTTCGCTTCCTTTGGTTCATCTCTTGTGCGCTCTTCCACACTCAAAACTTGATAAGACATGGACTTTGGACGTTCTGGAACAGCCATTCCAGGTACGGCTCCTACCAAGTCGCCGAGCAAATGATCCACGCTCATAAACTTACGTTTCTCTTCCGCAGCTTTTCTAGCAGCCAACACCTTCTTTCGGTTCAGTTCCGCCATTTTCTTTTTCCTTGCCAGGAGTTTGGCTCTTCTCTCGAACTCGTCATCTAGTTCGTCTATTTCATCATCTTCACCCTCTTCTTCTTCCTCTTCTTCCTCGCTTTCCTCCGACTCTGAATCCGTAACAGCAAAGTACCTAGCCGACGGTCTTGCTTCATATTCCGCTTCCGGTTCAGGCGCCTTGTCTTCTTTCTCCACATCTTCCCTCGCTTCAGATACCTCTTCGCCCTTCTGCACGTAATCGTCGGATGTTTTGGAGGAACTCTCTTCGTTAATGGCCACGCTTCCTTCTCCCTGATCGCGGTGGGATGCTAAGTTGTCAGAGGACAATTCTTCTTCGGTTCGTTGTGGTGATTCCAGGGCTTCATCTGAAACGCTCAATGACGATGACGACGATGCTGCCGATGATGGTGAGGAGGGTGTGCCTTGCTTCCTTTTTCGCTGCTGTTCCTGCTTCTCCTTCAGCAACTTCTTTTTCAACAGCAACTCCTTTGTCAACTTTTTCTTCAGCTGCAACTTCATCGAACGCTTCATCTCCAACAGCTTTTGCTTCTTTTCCTCCTCTTCTTTTTCGGTTTGCCTCTGCCTTTCTTCTGCTGCTTTGATTTCCTCATTTCTTTTGTTATCCTCTGCTGCTCTTTTTCTTTCTTCCTCCTCGCGTGCAATTCTTTCTTCCTCCTCTTTCTGTCTCCTTTCCTCTTCTTCTTTCTTTCTTCTTTCTTCCTCTTCTCTCTGTCTCCTTTCTTCTTTCTCACGTGAAATCCTTTCTTCCTCCTCTTTCTGTTTCCGTTGCTCTTCTTCCTTCTTTCTCCTTTCTTCTTCCTCGCGTGTAACCCTTTCCTCTTCTTCTTTCTTTCTCCTTTGTTCTTCTTCCTCCTCTCTTCTCTTCCTTTCTTCTTCTTCCTCTCTCCTTATTCTTTCTTCTTCCTCTCTCTTTCGCCTTTCTTCTTCCTCTTGTCTTTTCTTTTCTTCTTCCAGCTCTTTCTCTCTTCTCAGTTTCTCTGCTTCTTCCCGTTGCTTTCTTTCCTCTTCTTCCCTCAGTTTCCTTCTTTGCTGTTCCTCTTCGAACAATCTACGTTCTTCCTCCCAGCGTTTTCGTTCTTCCTCCCATTTTCTCCGTTCTTCCTCTAAGCGTGCTCTTGCTTCCTCCTCTTTCTTCTTCCTCTGTTCCTCCTCTTCCTTTTTCTTCCTTTCCTCCTCTTCTAACCGTTTTCTTTCTTCTTCTAGCTGTCTTCTCTCCTCTTCTAGTTTTCTTCTCTCTTCTTCGAATCGATTTTTTTCTTCTTCCTCCTGCTTACGTCTAAGCTCTTCTTCGGCCATTCTCTTCTTTTGTTCTTCCTCATGTTTCGTTCTTTCCTCCTCTTCCAGTTTTCTTCTCTCCTCCTCCAGCCTCTTCCTTTCTTCTTCCAGAATCCTTCTTTCTTCCTCCTCTTTCTTTCTCCTGGCCTCCTCCTCTTCTTCGAGCCGTCTTCGCTCCTCTTCCAACCTCTTTTTTTCTTCTTCAAATCTTTTTCTTTCTTCTTCTTCCAGTTTCCTCTTTGCCTCTTCCTCCAACAACTTCTTTCGTTCCTCCTCCAGTCTCTTCCTTTCTTCCTCCAATATTCGCCTTTCTTCTTCCTCTTTCTTCCTTCTTGCTTCTTCCTCTTCCTCCAGTCTTTTCCTTTCCTCCTCTAGTCTCTTTCTCTCTTCTTCGAGTCGTCTTCTATCTTCCTCCTCCTGCTTCTTTCTAGCCTCTTCGGCTTCCAATCTCTTTCTCTCCTGCTCTTCTCTTTTCTTTGCCTCCTCTGCTTCCCTTTTTCTTCGGGCCGCTTCATCTTCTTTCTTCCTTTCCTCTTCCAGCATTCGCTTCTTTTCCTCTTCCTCCTTCCGTTTTCTCTCCTCTTCTTCCCTGCGAAGTTGTGCATTCCTCTTCATTCTCTCCTCCGCTTGTTGTCTCTTCAGTTCTAGGCCTCTCGCCTTTGCTATGACCTCCGCCATCTTTCTTTGTCTCTCTTCCTCCTCCTTCTGTTTTCTTTCCTCTTCGAGGAGGCGCTGTTTTTCTGCCTCCTCCATTCTTCTCTTCATTTCCTCAGCTTCGCGACGCAGTCGCTCTTCCTCGGCAGTGATTCGCGCTCTTTCTTCTTCATCCTTTCGTTTTCTTTCTTCTTCTTCGGCCTTTCTCTTTTGTTCTTCCTCCTCCTGTTTCCGCTTGCGTTCCTCCTCTGCTGCTATTCTTGCTCTTTCCTCTTCCTCTCTGCGTTTTCTCTCTTCTTCCTCTTTAGCCTTCCTCTTTCTCTCCTCTTCAGCAGCAATTTTGGCTCTCTCTTCCGCTTCCTTTCGTTTTCGCTCCGCTTCTTCCTGTCTCCTGCGTTCTGCTTCCTCAACTTCCTTTTTCCTAGCTAGTTCTTCATCCTTTCGTTTTTGTTCCTCTTCTTCAGCAACCTTTTTTCTAGCCTGCTCTTCTTCGACCTGCTGTTGCTTACGCCTTCTCTCTTGATCTTCTTCCATTCGTTTTTGTTCAGCCAACCTTTGCTGCTGCTTCTGCTCCCTCTCCACACTTTCTTCGGCTTGGTCCTTTGTAGCTGTAGCTGTCGTTATACCTGGTGCAATGATAACGATTTGTGGAAGAGAAGTAGAGGCATTTATAGAAACCTCGCTAGCGGAGTTAACTTGTTGCTGTTGCTCTTGTTCTTTGGTCCAGGGGGCAGTGGAGGATGCGTTCTGCTCGTCCTTTGGGAGGCTATCGGAGGCACCCTCTTGCTTGCGGTCTCGTTTCTCCTTTCGTTCCTTCTTTTCAGCTCGTCGCTGTCTTCTCTCTTTCTTTGCTTTCTTTTCATCATCACGTTCTTTCTTCTTTCGTGCTTTTCTTTCCTGTCTTCTCTTTTCTCTTTCAGGATCTTTCTCGGCTCTCTCCTTCCTTCTTCTTTCTCTTTCTTCGGGAGTTTCCTTGGCCTTTTCACCTTTACGTTTCTCCGATCTTGGCTTTCTATCTTTCTTCTCTTTTTTGTCTGTCTTGGTGGACGTTTCCTTATTTCTGTCCTTTTCTTCTCTTATTGAGGGACTCTTTTCCTTTTTGACGCTGGAGGAAGAGGAAGCAGAGTCGCTGTCGGTTTCTTGGTTCTCTTTTCTCCTGGTGGAGCGATCAGATTCTGAGGCTGTTTCAGTCCGTGCTCTGCTTCCCGAGCTGTCTGCCTTTTTCCTTCGGGAGCGCTCCGCTTCAGCTTCCTCCGTCCGCACTTTGCTGCCTGAACTCATCACTTTCTTCCTTTCGGCCCTGCTCCTTTCTTTGAGGGAACCGGATCCCTCCGTCCTGGTGCTGCTACTGCTGGCGCTTCGCCGTAAACCGGCGGAGCTTGAGCTCTGACGCTCCTGCATCCTTCGAAACTTGATGGTTGTTCGATTCTGGTGCGTATGCGTCCCTTCAATGCTTTATGTTTCCCTTCTCCTCAACCAATTTTTACTTAACAGAAGTAAAATAAGGCGGCGCAAAGATCAATATATATATATATATAGGAACTGACCTCCAATCAACAAACGAAAAACTTATGCAGCAAAGCAAATAATGCTCCAAAAAAGGCAACCCGACGAAAGGACATCTGTGCTCCTCTTGAGAACAGATTGTGAAAGCTTGACGAGGGGTATTCCTAAACAATGGTTAAGAGATAACCCCTCGTGCAAACTTTTCCCGCCAATTTTTCCCCAAACAAAAGAGCAGCAGGAGGGCAAGGGGAAGCGGGAGACAGAGCCAACGAGCAATGGAGTTCTCGGAGCAGTACAGGCACACGGGGGAGGCCTGCTGCGGCTGGTCTCCCGACGGCAAATGGCTCGCGACCGCCCAAAAGCACCAGCTGGTCGTGCGCGAGGCGGACACGCTGCGCCTCCACACGGTGCTCCCTTGCAACCACGCCATCGAGCGGGTGCGGTGGTGCCCCGCCTCTCGTAACGTGCTCTGCGGCATGTTTTCCGCCTCCGCCTTGCAAGTCTTCTCCATTTGCTCGGACACGACGGCACCGCCACAGAGCAACAAACCGCCTCTCCCAGCAGCAGCAGCATCGAGCAGCGCCGGTGGTAGGGCTGCCTCTTCCTCTGCTGCAAGGGAGAGAGCAAGCTCGAGTTCACGAAGGGCGGGCATGCGGCCACAGATGAGCCGGCAGGAAGACAACGTGGAGGAGGAGCTGGATCTAGCGCCCTCACCAAGCTGCGTGTGTAACATTGAAGATCCTGGCGCTGGGCTTGTTGCTGCCTTTTGGGCGCCCGACGGGCAACACGTTATCACCGTCGCTGACTTTACCGTACATTATCCTTTTCTCTATCATCTACTTCTATGTTCACTCATCTCTTCTTACCTCTCTCTTTCTCTCTCTCTCTCTCTCTCCCTCTCTAGCTATACTTGAAGGTGTATTCATTGGTGACGGGGGAGCTCTGCCTCAAGGTCAACAACCCAAAGTTTGGGGACCGCGCCGTTCACTTTAGCCACGGCGGCAAGTACATGGCCGTCGCTGAGCGCGCCGATTGCAAGGACTGGATCGCTATCTATGATACTACCAAAGCGTGGAGAGCCTCCAAGGTGCCACTCCGCTCTATCTTCGTTGCTGCTGCCGTCTTTCCCTTTCTTGTTGTGTTTGTTTTGTAACTCGTGGTTGTGTCTTGCTTCTGTCCTTATCCATAATAATAGCGGTTTCAAGTGGAAACGGAAGACTTGTTTGACTTTATGTGGGCTGCTGATGATCGCTCCATTTGCGTTTGGAATTCCCCTCTCTCGGTACTCTCTCTCTCTCTCTCTCTCTCTCTCTCTCTCTCGTTCCGTCAACTCACTTCAACGTCTGAAAACAGTATAAAGTGATGGTATACCCTCTTCACAAAGGAGCAAAAAGTAAATCCTATGAGGCTTACAAAGGAGCACTGGGCCTTAAAACGGTTCGTTGGTCCAGAGACACACATTACCTGGCTCTTGGCAGCTACGACCAACGGATACGCCTTATGAACTTTTACACATGGACCGTACAACAAGAGCTTTCTCCCGTTCTTCCGCCTTCCTCAAATTCTCCAACCTTGATCTATATGGAACAGATATGCAAGGCCACTCCGGATGTGCCTGCACACTCCATATGTAACACTTCTTCCTTTTTTCTTTTTTGTTTCTTTTCTCTTCTCTTTGCTGCTTTGGTTATTCTTTGCACTTACCCTCATCAGGCTTTGTTTTATGCTTTCTCACCTCAACGCCATTTTTTCCTCCTTTGTACTGCATGTGAAATAAAAGATACGACTGTGGATAGAAGTGCAGCTCTTCAAAACATTCAACGTATCAAATCAGACCCAAAGCTTCCCGATCCGCAGTTGGGCATAGGCATGCTGGAATGGTCTTACGATTCAGCCTATTTCTTTGCGCGCAATGGTATACTTCTTCCTTCGTTCTTCTTCCTCGCCTTCATTGCGATTCATGTAACTTAAAAAAACAATACAAATAGATAATATGCCAAACTGCTTGTGGATATGGGATGCCAGCAGCATATCATTGACGGCTATTCTTGTTCATGTCAACCCGGTCCGTAAGGCGACGTGGCATCCAACTTCGCCTCAGCTGGTCGTGTGCACCGCCTCCTCTTCCTTGTACATATGGACACCCGGTGGGGCTGCCTCCTGCGAGGTTCCTCTAAGTATGCCCCTTCAAAAACCCCTTTACTTTTCTCTCTCTTGATCTCATCTGACTTTTAATCTCTCTCTCTCTCTCTCTCTCTCTCTCTCCTCTCTCTCCCTCTCCCTCTCTCTCCTGTCCCTTACTCCTCCCTCACTGCTTCTCACTCCTTTTTGTGTGTTTTGTGCGTTTACAGAGGGATTTCTTATTCGGAATGTAGAGTGGAATGCAAACGGCGATGCCCTGCTTTTGCTTGATAAGAATAGGACGTGTTGTTGCTATCCTGGACCTCTACAATAAATCCTGCTGTTATGTAAAGCTTAACATGTTAAAAAAAAAATGAATGCTAAACATTACAGACACCAACAAATCTTGTATTAGCAAAAAGTTTGGTTCCGGCGAGTGTTGATCTCGCGACCTTGAGCGTGTTAGGCTCACGTGCTACCGTTGCACCACGGAACCGCACATGTATTTGCCGTATTTTTCGCACACAGTGATGAACTTAATTTTTGTAGTGAACGGTGCCAAAATTTCTTTGCTAGGCGGAAGCGATCGCCCCCCAATTTGTTGTGCAGTGGTGCAGTGCGAGAAAGATAGCGTGCTCTCTCCTCGTCTCTCTCCGCTCTCTCCTCGTTCTCCCCGCTCCGCTTCCCCTTCCTCCTCCCGCTTGGTTTTCTCCTCTTTCTTTGTGACGGTGCGTTCCCCTTTTTTTTTATTATCCCTTTTTTTTTTTTTGAAAGAGGAGGGGTGTGATGTGTGAGAAAAGCTCTCCGGATTTCTCATTCCTTCTTGCTGCTTTTATTTTTTTATTTTTTTTCAACAAAAAAAATTGTGTTGTTGGAAGTAGGTGGTGTGAAACAAAAAACAAAGAATGGCTTGGCAACCAAACCCCGAAGACGTCCAACAAATCGTGGAGCTGATGAAGCTCAGTCAAACGCCCCGTCCCGATGTCCAGCAAACTGTTCACCAGGTATTTCTTTTTCCTTTCCCTGTTTTCCTTTCTCTCTCTCTCTCTCTCTCTCTCTCTCTCTCTCTCTTCCCTCTTTCTTGTAAGCTTTCCTCAGGAGCTGTGTGATGGGTACTCACGACCGAGGATTGAGTGTAGGAACTAGAAAAGCTGCACAACAACCCGGAATACAGCCGCTACCTCTGCTACATTTTCACCAAGCTTCCAGAACTAGGGGAGGATCTGCGCATGTTGGCCGGCCTCATGCTCAAAAACTACATAAGAGGGTACTACGTGCACCTGCCGGAGCCCATTCGCACCTACATCAAGAACGAGGTGGTGCAGTGCATCGGGGACAAGAGGACGGCGGTGCGGCGCACGGTCGGCACCATCATCACCACCGTCATCGAGGTGACCTCCGTGAACGAGTTTCCTGGCCTGCTGCAGCTCTTCATCCAGCTCTTGGACAGCCAGGACGTCAACGTTATCGATGGCACGCTGAGCGCGTTGGAGAAGATCATCGCGGACTCCTCGGAGAAGCTTGACGCGGAGGACCACGCTACCGGCCAGCCCCTGCACACCCTCATTCCAAAGCTCTTCCACTTTTTCAACTCGGAGCACGAGGCCTTTCGGCGGTTCTCCCTCAACTGTATCAGCCAGTTCATAATATGCATGCCGAGCGCCCTTATGGCCCACATGCGCACTTTTATCGAGGTATCTTTCATCACCATTTGTTTTTTTTTGTTTTTGTTTGGCTTTTACTCTTTTGTTCTCTCTCTCTGTTGGTTATTTTCTTTTGAAACTTAATTGCTCTTTTTGCATTACATTGTAGGGTCTTTTCCACTTGTCGCAAGATTCGTCGTCTGAAGTGAAGATGCTGGTTAGTCAGTCGTTTATTACGTTGGTGGAAGTGCGATTGGAGCACCTGCAACCTTATCTGGAGAATACTTTGCAATGCCTGTTGCAGCTCAGCCAAGACCCCGACGACGAGGTTGCGTTGGAGGCCTGTGAATTTTGGCCATCCATCGCTGAAACTCGTTGCTGCGAGGAGATACTACTCCAATTCCTCCCTAAGTACGTCAAATCGTCCCATCTTTGTTCTGTCTTCTTTCCTCGTCGTACATCTCTTATTCTTCAGCGTTTCAACGTTTGCCCGCTATTTCTTTGTGAAACCTTTTGTTAATATATTGTTTCGCGTACCGTGCAGTATATTACCTATTCTGTTAGAGAGGATTGTTTATTCAGAGGATGAGATAGCCCTACTTGAGAGTGAGGCCAAAGAGGACGCCTCCGTTCCTGATCGACAGCAAGACATCAGGCCCTATCTTACTAAAAATCGATCGGAAGAGGATGAGAACGTCGATGTGGAAGAATGGAGCCTTCGCAAATGCGCTGCTGCAGGAATAGATATATTCGCAGCTGAGTTTGGAGAAGACATTTTACCTTTTGTATTACCCATTTTGCAGCAACGCCTTGATGACAAAGAGCTCTGGCCCATTCGAGAAAGCGCCATTTTGTGTTTGGGAGCAATTGCCGAGGGTTGTTCCGATGCTTTGGGGCCACACCTGCCGAAGATTATCCCGTTTCTATTCACTCAGCTGAACGACACTGAAGTAATCTCTCCTTCTCTCTCTCTCTCTCTCTCTCTCTCTCTCTTGTATTCCCTCCTCATTTTCGCTTACTGGTTCTTGGCACGTATCATTATTACTGATGCCGTACAAAAAAAAGCCATGCATAAGAAGTATTACATGTTGGACGCTGAGCAGATATGGTAATTGGATAGCGGAGCAGAAAGAGCGAACCGTGTTCATGGAACCTTTCCTGCAAGGACTGATCGGTCATCTTTTGGATCCCCAGAAGAAAGTACAGGAGGCGGCTATATCTGCCCTTGCTACCTTTGAAGAAATAGCGCAGGAAAAGCTGTTACCTTATCTCTCCCACATACTGCAAGCCCTGGTTAGTGCTTACGGCAAGTACCAGGTTAGTCTTACTTTGCGGATTTTTTGCTTCTCCTTTTCTCATTTCATTTCGCTTTGCCAAATTATTATACAGGCCAAAAATTTGCTTATCCTCTACGACGCCATTGGTACTATGGCTGACTCTATAGGAAGCCATCTCAACAAAGCAGAGTACATCAACGTTCTGATGCCACCCCTGATCGAGCGCTGGAATTCGTTGGCAGATGACGACATTCGTCTCTTTCCTCTGTTGGAATGCCTTAACTCAGTGGCAGTCGCTTTGGGAGAGGGCTTTTCTAATTTCGCAGAGCCGGTGGCAAGGCGCTGTCTTAAGCTCATAGAGAACACTCTGGTGGCCGACATGGCTGCTCAACAAGACCCAGCAGCAGAGCTGCCCGAGTTGGACTTTATTGTCTGCTCTCTGGACATGCTTGGTGGCATCGTGGAAGGTCTTGGCTCAGCCTCAGCCGGATTGATCCAACACACGAACCTTCTCAGCTTGCTTTTTGCCTGCATGAACCACGCCTCTGCCGATATCAAGCAAAGCGCCTTTGCCTTGGTGGGAGAGATGTCTAAGAGCTGCATGAAGCTCCTCACACCCTGCCTCTCCGAGTATCTTCCCGTTCTTGCCAATAACTTGCACCCAGAGGGTAACGCAGCGTGCAATAATTCCTGTTGGGCTGTTGGCGAGATTGCGATGCGGCTGGGCACTGATATGAAGCCCTACGCCGAGGTCTTTGTCAAGCGCCTCATCCCAATCATCAACCAACCCTACCTCACTCGCGCTCTCCTCGAGAACGCCGCCATCACGCTTGGCAGACTGGGCTTGGTCTGCCCTGATGTCGTGGCCCCTTACTTGGAGGAGTTTATCAAGTCTTGGTGCCTTTCCTTGCGCTCGGTGCGTGATGACAACGAGAAGGCCTCTGCATTTGAGGGCTTGTGCCTCATGATCAAGACGAATCCTCTTGGAGCAGTGAAGCACTTTGCCTATGTTTGTGATGCCATTGCTTCTTGGAGCAGACCAAAGCCTGCTTTGCGCGAGTTGTTCCATCAGGTTGGTTCATTCCTTTGAAAAATTGTTGTTGGTGTTACTAACTCTTTTTTTTTTCACAATAGATCTTGCATGGATTTAGGGCAAGCGTTGGAGATGAGGAGTGGAACAGGATCCAGGAGCCGTGGCCTGCTGCCCTTCGTGAAGTGCTCCACGAGCGCTATGGCATTTGAAAGCTCTCACCCACGCTCCTCTCCTCTCTTTTTTTTTTCTTTGTGTTTCGTTATTATTATTTATTTTTTGTGTGTGACGTACTTTTATTTTTTAAGTCGGCTTTTTTGTTTTTTGTTTTTGTTTTCGTAAGTGACAGACCATTCGTTTGTGTTGTCTCTCTGTTGTTTGGTTGTTTGGCATTGGAATAAGTGGTTATTATTTATATCTTGTTCTTTTAATTATATTGATGTTTTATTTTACTGTTGCAAGAAAGCGGGCAGACCGTAGCACACGGGCGCTGCGCCAACAAGGTACCGCAACTTGCACGCCCTCCTCGCCATGGGAATGACGTCCAGCAAGGAACGGGAAGGGTTGTCTTCCAGCCAGCCTTGCAACAGTGCCATCGTAAACCGGTCAATGTCGCCGTCCGTTACATCCCATAGATTACCCACCACCGCTGGACTGTGCGTTTCGACGACT
>JAVKOQ010000418.1:0-40620 GCA_031835245.1 Balamuthia mandrillaris | reverse complement strand
GTAACTATTCTGCCATCTGTTCAGCTTCCTCTCCCTCTGGTCACCTTGCAGAAAGGGAAGTGGCAGCACTCACTCAATCGCTTTTGAATGTAAAAATCATATTGGCCTACTATTCTTCTTCTGCATCATCGTCTTCTTTCGCTTCTGATACCTACAATGATGATTTGCCTGCCACTGCTTCTTCTCCTGCACCCTTGCTACAAGCAATAATGTTGGCAGAGCTACAAGATAGCGTTAATAGCTTCTTTGATGAACTTCATTTTTGTTTGCCAACTTCACATGCAGCCGCCCTTCATCCATTATCACCATCATCACAGCTTCCACAGGCTCACAACCCCACTCCCTTACAACAATACATTCTCTCTTTCCTGATGAAGGACGAAGCCACACCGATATCCTCCTCCACAACCACACAACGTTTGTTTGGATGCTTCCTACAGTACTATGACATTCCCTATCCTCCCTCTCTTATAAGCAATTTTGCGATACCTTCATCTTCCTCCTCAGCACGGAGAGGAGTCTCAATGTTGCGGTTAGCTCGTCTTCTTCCCCATAGTCCTCCGCATGTATTGGCCACTATCCTCCTTGCTCTTCGGCCAAAAACACCTTTGCAATAAAGTTCTATGGCATTCCCTTCTCTACTCTTCATCGTTCTCTTCTCTCTCTTTCTCTCTCTCTCTCTCTCTCTCTCTCATCTCACCAGATAATACAAACAACAAAGCGAGTTTTTAGTGAGCATGAAACAGATTGTCAATGATAAGGAAGAGGACATAGCTGGCAACCATGCAGGCCAACGACACCCTCCGCGAGTGCGAGTTGACCTCCTTGGCCATGAGCTCCGGTATGATGCCGGTGGCCGTTATGAACACAAAAGTGCCAGCGCCAAAGCCTAACACGAAGCCAAGGAAAGAAGGGGCGATGCCTCCTAGCAGCAACATCCCCAAGAACGCCCCCAACGGCGTCATCGAGCACAACACCAACAGGTTGGTGTAAAAGGTCTGCGAGGACCGCCCTGGTGCGTTCGCTAGTATTGTGGACATGACGAACCCATCCGGAATCTTATGCAGTATCAAAGCCCATGCCACCCGGAAGCCTATCGCCTGTGAGGCCTCAAAGGCTCCCGCCATCACGAACCCGTCCACAAAGGAGTGCACCGTAAGCCCTAGCAGTGCCACGAATGAGAACTCCTCTGACAGGCGCGTGGTGTGGTGATTGTGGTAGCCCCCGTGATTATGGTGGCTGTGATGGTTGTTGTTATTGGCCACCTGGTGCTGTTGATTTCTGTTTTAGAAGATAAACTCCAAAGCAAAGACGAAAAGAAGAAGCACAAAGAGAACAAGAAAGAAGAAGGCACCTCGTCAACTTCGCTAACTTCTCGGCCAAGGTCAAGGTCATTGATTTGGATGTGATGGTCGGGCATGCCACCGCCATGCGAGTGAGCATGGCCGTAGGCGCTCAAGACCTGTTCCAGGATGAGGAGGGTCAAGTAACCAACGCCAACGCCAATCATGGCGTACCGTGCTCCCTCCCCTTCTCCGCCAGACTCGTCGTGGTCGCGATGGTTGTGCGGCATGGCTTGGCGAGGCGTGGAGGAGAGAAGTTGTTGGGGGCTGTCCGTAAGCTGCCGCGGCCGATGATAGAAGGTTGCCTCGTTGTTGTATCCATAGAATACATCGTTGTTGTCGTTGTCGTTGGTGGTGGCCTGGTTGGAGGAGGGCAGTGACGTGGCATGAGAGGAAAGGGCCAGTTCGGAGGAGATGTTGAGAGCCTCAGGGATGAGGTCCACCGTGGCGATGGCAAAGAGCAAACCCGCAGAGAGGGCCAACAGCAAATGGCTCCAGCGGGCAAAGCCTCTTCGATAAAGAAAGCGTGGCAGCAGTGCAGAGAGGAACGGCGCCAGCCCTGCCGTAAACACGGTAAGCAAGAGGGAGAGGTTCATCTTCCTCTCCCCAGCTGCTGCTGCTGCAGCTGGTAGGAAAATAAAAATAAAAAAGGAGGAAGAAGGCTCGTGTGTAGGTCCCCACAAGAAATTGGCGGCAAGCAAAGGGGGCGGCTTCTGCTGCTCTTCTTGGCAGTGGTGTTGGGGGCTTTGTGGGGGTTGGCTGGCTTCTCTTGAAGAGAAGGGCTTCTTCTTCTATCTTCTTCTTCTTCTATCTTCTTCTTCTTCTATCTTCTTCTTCTTCTATCTTCTTCTTCTATCTTCTTCTTCTTGTTCTGCTGCTTGGTGGTTGGTTGGGCTGTCTTCCTTGTCTTTGTCTGCAGCTGCCCTGCTGCTGCTCTGCTGCACTGGTAGCAAATATGTACCTAATAGATTGGGAAACCAAAGCCGAGAGGGCCAGGCTATTATGTTTGCAAACTAAAATATAAATAAAAATATTTGAGAAACCAGAAGAAAGAGGAAGGAGAGGAGGAGGAGGAGGGAGAGAAGAGGAGAGGTGGGCAAAGGACGAGGACGAACAACAGAGGAGAGGAGAAGAGCAGGAAAAGGGTAGGTAGGGCACCAAACGGAGAGAGTGAGGTATTGCAGCTACGCAGAATGGGGCTTGGTCTGGCGAAAGAGGGCAAGCAGGAGACGGTGCAGGAGGACCTCGAGTCCAACACGCTGAACGAGCTGCAGATCTTGGCAGGGCACAGCGACATTGTGCGCCTCTTGGTCAAAATTGATGACTTTAGGTATGTATTTGTGCGTGCCCCTTCTTTTGTTTTGCTGGCGGTGGCTGTTCTTCTGCTAAATGGCTGGGCTTGGTGTTGTTGTTGTTGTTAATAGAATCGCTTCAGCTGGCGATGACAATAAGGTCATCATTTGGCACGTACAAACTGGGCAGCGCCTCTTTGTATTGGAGGGACACACCAGGCCTGTCACCTGCCTTCTTATGTTGGACAGCCACACCCTCGTTTCTGGTTCTTCTGACAAAGCTCTCAGGGTTCCTTTTTTTTTTTCCCTCCTTTTCTCTGCTCTTTTCTAGTTCTCTTCTCCTCCCTATCCCTGGTTCTCTTTCGTCGTTTTTCTCTCTTTCTCTCCCATGCATGCATTCTACTCACCAATGACGAAAAGATATGGGACGTGTTCACTGGGAATTGTCTTCAGGTGGTGGATAATGCTCACGACAGCAGCGTTAGGGTAAGTGTGCTTGCTTGCTGCAGCTGCACTATGGCAAAAGGGCGAGAGTTTACATCTATCTAGAAAGAGAAGTTGACCATGGTTGCTCTGTTGCTCTCATTGACGCCTCTGATCAGGCGTTGGCTCTGATGCCGAAAGGTACCAGAGTGGCGCACAATGCTGACAACGCCACAACAGATCTGTTTTGTAGCGGCAGCAATGACAGTAAGATTTGTGTGTGGGGTCGAAAGAATGACGGCATATCCTTGATCGCTTCGATAGTGCGTGAGGAAGAAGAGAGTATGTATCTTTCTATTGCCTCTCTCCCTCTCCTCCGCGGTAACTAAAAACGCCTACATTTGGTAGATCTTCATTGCTTACTGGCACTGCATAATTGTGTAGTCACAGCCTCAACCTCCCCCTACTTATGTGAGTAACGCCTTCAGTGCACTCAGCGCTATATTGATAGGCTCTTGCACTAACTTTTTGTAATGCTCGGCACAAATAGACGTGTACAGCTTGGAGGAGCTGGGTTTCTGTAAAAAGTTAGCGTACCATAGAGAGTCTGTGCGATGCTTGGCCACAATAACCCCGTCTTTATTTGCGTCAGCTTCGTTGGACGGTTCCATTGTGGTTTGGCAATCCTCCAACCTTCAGGCTTTCAAAGTGCTCGAATATCCCGAAAACTATATCCAAGAAAAAGATTACGTGTTTGCCGTCAACCATATCCTTCCCCTTGGCGAGGTAACTTTTATTAACCCGCTAAAATATGGTTTGAAGTTCACGCATTTGCTCACTGTGCTATGGTTGTGATGTTTGTATGTTCGCGTGTTCCTGGCCTTTGCACCTTTTATTTATAGCGGTATTTAGCGGCAGCTATCAACGATGGCTTCCGCGTGTATGACATCCCAAGCGCCACCTGTGTTATGCAATGCAAGAAAGCCCATGATGCCACAGTCAATAGACTCATTCCACTGTACAATGGGTAACCTTGCGATTTTTTCCCCTGCATATGTTCATTTCTGCTTTTACGCTGAACTAATGTAGGGTTATCTTTTTTTATGTACCTGCACAACCTTCAAAAACAGCACACGGATAGCATCCTGCTCTGTGGACTCATCCATCAAGTTGTGGGGCACGGCCCAGGCCCTGGATTTTACACAAGGAGCTCCTAACTCTAGTGGCAGCAGTAGTAGCAGCGGCAGCGGCTATAAGAAGAGCAGAGGTAGACGCTTCGGCACACGGCTAGGTTTGCAAAGCACGCCAATGTTAGAGCCGGTTTGCCTGGGAGAAATGCTGGGCCACTCAGGAGCCGTCTACTCCCTACTTCCATGCTCCAATGAGAGCTTTGCCAGCTGTGGTGCGGATGGTCTGGTCATTTTGTGGAAGGACGGGGTTGTGCAGTCCGAAATGCGCAATCGGTTGGCCAGTGCTGCCTTGTACATCAATCTCTTGGAGAGCCGGGCAGAACAAGAAGAAGAGGAACAAGAAATCGATGAGCAAGTGGAGGAAGAAGAGGAAGAGGAACCATCGGGTGGATTGGAGGGCAATGTACAGTGTGAATATATCAACGTTGGTGGAGAGGGTGCCGCAGTGGAAGAGGATAGCAAGATAGCCGGCCTTGCAAAGGAGGAGCACGCACCTAAGACCCTTCTTCAAGATGAAGAAATAGTATCTCAAGTGGATGCTGTTGTCCTCACCGATTCTTCTGCGAACACCCGTACCGTGTTTTAACTCGAAGAAGAAAGAGCTTAGTCCAGCTCCTCCTACAATAAATGTTGTTCGTACATTAAAGTGAATTTACAGCTGGAGAGAAGAAATGGGTACAACAAAGGGGCTGTGACGTGAGGCTGGACATTTAGGGTGACGAGGAACGTCCGTCATCATCCTCAATATCATCATCATCATCGTCTTGAGCACCGCCTCTTTCCTGAGCGGTGACGCTATTGGTTACCTCACCTTCCTCGTTAAGGCCATACGGATCTTCCTCTACCATGGTGCCTGCTTCCTTGAGTTGCCAGTTGCTGATTCTGCCAATATGGTAAAGGTTCTGAAGGGTGTCGTCTAGGCGACCGGTAGTTGCCAGGCTTTGATATAGTCTATACAATCTTAGTGCCTGCCAGCAGGTTACAGTGCAGGGATACAAAGTTTCCAGAGATATACAGGAAATCGGTAACAGATGGACAACCATAAGCAAGGAGGCACAGCCACTGCCACATTAAATAGAGAGGAAACCAAACCGTGTGTGCATCTTCAGTGCTGCAATGAGTTTTCGTTTGTATTTGTGTATTTAGCAAATGGGAGGCCAGAAAACGCAAAGATAACTTCCGCTGGCGTTCCAGATAAAATAAATCCACCGTGTCCCTAACCTGCGATGGAGGAACCATGATGTCTGCCAGTAATGTGGTGAGTCGCCGGGTAAGCAAACGGAAGAGGAGGAAAACAAAGGGCACAAAACTGATAATTCTGAAATCTTTCTGCAAGCCATGACCAACAAAAATACATCCAGTGTCTACTAAAAAGCGTAGTTTTAAATACGCGTCCTGGAGGATGAGGCTGGATAAGTTAATGAAATAAATGAAAAGGAGCTTAGGTAACAAAGAGAACCTTCAGAGTAGTGACATGGTGGGGGGAAACTGCGGGATCCAGATCCCCAGGCACAATGCCAGAAAATCGGGTCAAATACGCAGCAATCGGCTCGTAAGTAACTATGTAATCGTCTATAAAAACATCTGGTTCTGATGTTTGGCTGTGGTCCTTCTGTTCAATTTGAGTAGGGGCGTTGCTATCACCGTCGCTTACGGGTGCGTGGTCTCTTAATACACTAACTCTAGCCAAGCTGAAAGTGCCTGGTTTGACAATCATTCGTTTGCCGTCACTCCGTAAATAGGTCTCTTCCTTACAAGATGGGATTGGATGAGTCAGCTAGTTCACACGGAAAGAAAATTAGAATAAGCGAGTAACTTACTGTTTGCAATGATACAAACTCAGCGTCAAGTGCTAACAAGTCACCACAATGAGGAATAGTTTGTTGGGTCAGTGCCCTTGAGCGAGGCGGGCTGTTTATAGAATTGCTAGTACGAGATATTAGAGGAAATGGAGAAAAGAAAGGGGGTATGTTATAAAAGGCAGTACTGTTGAAAAGGGTGATCGAGGAAAAAGACATCGCTTGTGATTTGATTGAATCTGTGTGGTACAGGAAACCTCTCCACTGAGTCTAGTCTAGTGTAGTATAGGAGGCAGGGGAGCTTTTACAAGAAAAGGGTTAGCAGAAGAAATGTGCTATTTGAGGGTAGGAACCTACTTTCCAAACGGTATTATATTGCAATACTTCCTCTACCGGGATTGTGGTGATGCTAAAGTCGTTAAATAAATACCATTCACTTCTCTGGTCAGAGGAATACGATGCAGGAATTTTGATATGGGATACCAAGTGTTCTCTCTTACGTGGATTGCTCTCCAGATCATTGTAAATGTGGGCAATGGTAGCCTATATATTTTTTCAAGAAAAATAGCATCAAGAAGGAGAGGAGAGCAGAGGCAAATAGCGGGAGTAGCAAACATACCGAAAGCTCATAAACGGCAAGAATGTTACCATCCTCTGTAAGGCTAGACTCCTCACGTACTGTTATGCCTTGTTCATTCTTCACCAAGTAAAATCTGGAATAAAAAAGAGGAGAATTAGAAAGGACTACGGCATTTTTCAATGCTCATCCTGGAATACCTTAACGGAAACCATGAAGGACTACTCGTGGCCTCTTGTCTGTTAACCAAATCCCTCCAAAACGAAACGACCTGATAGTATCAAATTGTTTGTTTGTGTTTATATGTGTGTGTGAGAGAGAGAGAGAGAGAGAGAGAGAATGCGAGTACGAACATTTGGTCCCAAAGGGAAGTTAAGGCAAAGGACGTTCGGAGCATCTTGTAACCACATTTGGCAAAGGTGATCTTGGGTGAGGGCACACCGATCGCACCATAACTGTTGGCGATAAGCCTTGTGGATGCTGTGTTCCAAAGCCCTGCAAAAGGTAGCGACCGGGTCATGGAAATGGGGTGTCTGTTTGGATAACTATAAGCCAGATAAATAACGCTAAGAAGGGCTAAAGATTCAAACCGTATTTTCCTCCTGCGCTGGCGGTAACATTAAATCGAGGGTGACAGAACAAACTTGAGAAATAGTCACATAATTGCAAGATAAACAACAATTATGAACTGAAAAAGTGGAACCAAAGAGCTGGTCGATGAGTGGAGGATGGCGAGATGAGTCGCCCCAGGTTGTAGAAGATAGCAATGGCGCTCGCAAGCTTTCTTTTTGTAATTGCTCCAACAAAAAAGCGTTGAAGCGCTGGATGAGGCGACCTAAGCGCACAGTGTCTGACGTGGCGGCAACAGTGGTTGGTTCAAATAGATCACTGGTTGACGGCATGTGACGGAAAGTACGAAGAAAATTGCTAGCGTGGCAACTCTTTCCTTCACATATGTCTAGCATGTGAAACAAAAAACCTAACTCACAGCTTAGACAAAACTCTTCACGGCAGACATGATTCAGCATATGCATCCTCAGCTGTGGAATAAAATAAAATGTTTGTAGACAAGCATGCGTGTAGGCGTTGGCATATACGTTCTCCAGCCCTCCAAACTTCGTGCGATTGTAATACCTTTGTTCATTTCAATTAGTTTATGGATAAAAAGTACGTTTTTCGATGAGCAAGCAAATCACTCCTTGAAAAGAACTATGACTACGCACTCAAAATTGAAGCCTTCCATGCCAAGTTTGTAGTATTTTACTTCTACTCTACGATAATGTTTCGGTGGTGCCATTACACCAGTTCCACGCTGCTTCCAAATGGAGAGAAGTGAGAGTAAGAGAGTGTCAACGACAGTGAGTAAAAGCGATAAGAGCAGAGAGCATAGAGAAACAGAGTGGTAAGGGAGGTAAAGCGAACACTAGACTGAGTAACAGAAGAACAAGTAGGCGGTTGTTGTGATGGATGTTCACTGGGTTGGCTGTTTTGGGTTTTGCGAGGATTTGGGGCATAGTGAAGGCGGCCAAGCTTCTTGATATTGTTCATGACTTGAGTGGGTATCTTAGCTGACTTTAGTCCCACATCAAAGTCCATAGCTGGCGGCCAATCAGACAATAACTGCTCGTTCAATTCCGGAAAAATAGAGGTGGACAACGACCTGGGATGAGGAGGGAAGGAAAACGGGTGAGATTCCTGGAGGATCGGGGCAATGGAACAGGAGCATGCTTACATTTGATCGTCGTAAAAGGAGGCAGGCAGATGGCGAGGAACGGGGAGTTCCGGCAAGGCTGTGGCTCTTGAATAAGAATTCACCTGCATGTCCTGTCGATCAGCCCATAGATGTATATAGCCTCCTGAGTCACCAAAGACAGCAAGCTCTCCTGTACTTGAAAGATCAATAGTCAAAACGGCGTCTCCACCACAGTCCACCTACGTTACAAAATTTGAGTGAACCTATCGCTACAGAGATGATACCAAGAACTGTGGATTGGTACCTGGTACATTTGTATATTTGTCTGTTCTCCTTGTGCTTCACATATCTGAAGTTGTCCGCCCTGCGACACCACAAAGAGGCTAGAAGAGAACTTTGGGTGGAATTTGACCTGAAAGGCTCCAGGAGGAAAAGCCACGGGAGGTAGTGGTCTCATAGTTCTAAGGTCATATATCTTGACCATTGGATCTGAAGTAGGATAGGATTGACCGGCTCTGCATATCAGGGGAGAGAGATTGAGAGAAAAAGAGAAGAGGAGCAACGTATAAAGAGAATGAGCATGGGGAATAAATAAAGTGGGTTAAACACGAGAAAAGGGAGAACCGTTTCGTCCAACCACAAGTAGCGACAAGATCGCCCTTAACATCAAGGCTCATAATGCCACAGGAATGGGAATCAAAGCGGTGTTCAAGGCGGAAAGAACGGGGATCAAGGAGGGAGAGCTGGCCACCAAGCCCTCCACAACAGAGAAGGCGAGAGCGCCCAAGGCAAGAAAAACCGAGAGCGGTGCCAACGTCGTCACTATCTATGGTCACTTGCTTTAGCAATGTGCCGGTGGTCATATCTAGGAGGTGAAGCAAGGGGCGCTCTCCCGCTAGAAGCAACTCAGTGCGGGAAGAGTTGGTGTAAAGGCCACAGCGCAGGTCATTGAGCCCCTTTTCAGGGGAATGGAAATGAAACCGAAGGCAACCTCCTGTGCTGTAATGGTATAGCCTGTCTGCTGTCACTGCGGTGATTCCCTCTGCGCCATTGAGGAGCTGCCGCACCCCTCCCTCACCTGCCACTGTAGCTGCTGCTGTCTTGAAGCAGGAGTACTTGCTCAGCTGCGGCGTAACCAGGTAGCTCACAATTCTACCCTATAGGTGATTTAGTTGTTTGTTGTGTGAGAGCTGCTGCGAGGCAAAGGCAAAGGGCAACGGCGAGGGGCTGCTGCAAGAAAGAGAGGAGAGGAGCACGTGCATTGTCAAGCCCTGTCCACAGCAGTTCCTCTTCAGTGTCAAAGAGAGAGGCAGTGACCATGGCTGCTGGAGTGGCAGCGGAGGGGAGGTGTTCAGCGAGGCTTTGCAACTCGAACCAGCCCCTCTCCAGGAGTGTGCCGCTGCTAGAAGAGGAGCCAACAAAGCTACCAGTAGCGACAGCAGGAGGCAAGTGTGCATAGCCCACCACTCCCCCGCCACCTCCTATGGGGTGTTGCTGGTGGTGAGGAGAAGCTTGCTGCTGCTGCTGCTGATAGTGAAGTTGCTGTTGCTGTAGGTGGTGGTGGAGGGGGTGGTGCAGATGGTGGTTATGCTGCTGTTGTTGGTAGCTCTGCGCCAGGTTATTGGTGTGTGGTCTGTGGCTATGTTGCTGCTGTGCTGCTGTTGCTGCTGCATGGTAGAGGTGCTGCTGGGTGCCTCCACCTGCGCTGCTGTAGCGTGCCGTAGCGTTTGTGGAATGGAAGACACGCTGTTCACTCCCTTCCGCTACTGAAGGCGGGGGTAGCCACAGCGGGGAGGGTGTTGAGTGCGGCCTGTTACTGCCAGCTGCTGCCCCTCCTCGCCCACTGAACAGCCCTCTGCCGCTCCCCACTTGCTGCTGTTGGTAGTGGTAATCTGCCATTCAAACAAAGGCTATATCTACCCCTCCTAAGACGGCCCGCTCAACCTCTGCCTCCGGCTGCAGCAACCACGTTCTTGGTTCTCCTTCCTTCGGCAGAATTTATTTTTTTTTATTCTTTTATTTTTTATTTATTTTTCCCGCCAGCCAGCCAGCCAGCCAGCCAGCCAGCCAGCCAGGCATCTACAGCAACAGGCAGGCAGGCAGGCAGGCATATACAGGCAGGAAGGACAAACAGCCAGTCTCTCAGCATCCAAGGCAGAGAGTGAAACCACAACAGCTCCTTCCGCCAACTCTTCTTCGGAGGCGCGAATCGGAGCTAGAGACAAGAACTGCAAAGTTCCGTCGGAGGTGACCTATACCGTTTGCATTTTTCCCTTTCTAAAACTTTTGCTTTATTTTCCACTATAGTGCTGTCCCATTGATTGGCCTGATCTTGGCGCCGCCTTTGTAGTGCTCTTAAATAATAAATAAATAATGGTAGCTTGTCCTTTGCTGCTAGCAGGTCGGCTGCGGATTCATCACTTGGCTGGAGCTGCAACCCAGAGAAAGGAACGGGGGAGAAAATTTGGTTAACGTGAGCAGAACAAAAACTGTCACAAGAAAAGGAGAGAGTGGGAGAGGGAGAGAGAGAGAGAGGGAGAGGGAGGGAGAGAGGGAGAGGGGGGAGAGAGGGAGAGGGAGAGAGGGAGGGAGAGAGGGAGGGAGGGAGAGAGAACAAGAAAGGCAGCGAATGTACCTCCGTAGGCTTCCGGCATGCGCTCAATAGAGTAACGGTGCTGGGTTATGTACATGATAGGGACGCCAGGAACCTTGCGGATTCTCCGTTTGAGGTCTTTATCACATGTAGCCACGATGTAGCACTTATGCATCATGACCCGATTTACAATGCAGTCATCAGCGTAGGTACCTTTGTGAGTACACGGAAGGCGCTCGAAACGAGGATCTTTGGCAATTCTATTGAATGGTGTGGAGAGAAAGTGGCGAGGTTTGTTCAACAGAAATAGCGGAAGAAATAGTAAAGTGCGCGATATTGCAATGTACCTGAGGGCCACTCTGAACTTTTTGCCTAGTTTTTCCAACTCCGCCATGACGCAGTCCGTGATGCAGGGAATGCCTGAAGGGGTTGTGAGTCAAAACCAACGTCAACAACAAACAAAATGCACTTCCTATTCTAAAAAACACTGCATACACTTGGCGTAAAGACAGTCCATCATCGAAGAGACTATTTCAAGTTTGTTCTGAATGGAAAAGTTGATAAAGTTCGTGTCCAAAATAACGTAGTAAGGTGGACCCAGTTGCGTGTTGTGTCGGAAGAACAGTGCCGAGGAGGCTTGTGGCCTGTGGTATACGTGTAAGGCGTTCGCTTTAAGTTGGTGGAGAGAGAGAGAGAGAGAGAGAGAGAGAGAGAGAGAGATGTACACTGATTTCACAAGTTCTTCATCTTTCTTTTTGTTCTTCTGTCCAGCTTGTTTCTGTTCTTTGTGTTGCCTGGAGGCATCGGAAATAAAATTACATTAGACTAAGCGCTCGTGTTGTCGGTTATAGAAGAAAAAGAAGGGAGCGTGGGCAGGTGGGTACAAGCGCTGGTCCTTGGGGCTAATCATGCGCTTCACCGCCGCAAATTTTCTGGTCTTCTTTGCTTTGCCCTACCACAATAAAAATAATAAAAATAGCAACAACGTTTGTAAGTATGCATGACGAGGTAGCAAGGGGGGGGGGGGCCATGTCGTCGGAGTGTGGAGTGCAGGAAGGAAGGAAGGGGGGGTGGGTGTGGCGGTTGTTGGTGTTGGTGTGGGTGTGGGTGGTGGGGTGC
The DNA here is from genome assembly GCA_031835245.1 of Balamuthia mandrillaris. Classification (NCBI taxonomy): domain Eukaryota; phylum Discosea; order Longamoebia; family Balamuthiidae; genus Balamuthia; species Balamuthia mandrillaris. The sequence continues at coordinate 28,591 of JAVKOQ010000418.1, read as the reverse complement.
GAGGACTACTGTTTTTGCAGCGGCTGTGTTGTCTTTCTTTTTTCTCGGCACTGAGGTAATAGGTAAACTTCTGTTATCGCTGGCCAGATATACAACCTAATAGCTTCTGCGCAGGTGAGGTGGGCAACACCTCTGCACATTATGTTTGCTAAAACCGCCCCCCTTCGCCAAGACAACCAGAAGAGAAGCCCCCCTAGCGTCGGTTCATCCAAAATGTTTGTGGCACCGGGGACACCTTCCGAAGGTCTGTTCTCATCGTGGTGGTGGTTTTGCTTGAGTTATTCTTATCCTGTTGGCGCTTTCTATCTTTCTCGTTATCACTCAACTCAGAGCTGGTGGTGCAGAGCAGCCAAGCCGACCGAACGCATTGGAGGAGAGAGGTCCTGGCCAAGCATCCGCAGATAAAGGAATTACAAGAAAGCCTGTATCCTCTGCATAGAGCCGCAAGCTTTGCGGAGCTCTTTCAACCGGCTGGTCGCGAAAGCAAAGACCAAATTGGGAGAGAGACATTGCTGCGGTTGATATATCAACATCTGGATTATTTTGGATACACCAACAGCGCAAAGAAACTGGAACAGGAGGCCTTCCTTTCGCGTTAGTGCCTATTCTTTTCAAGCTCCGCAATCTAGTAATTGATAGCCTTGTTTGAACCTCCTATGTAGATCGCCCTTTAGAATGGAATACGGACAGCAGGCTAGATCAATTCCTCCGCAACGGCTTAGCTGCCTGTGAGAAGGTTTACGACAACGCTTTGGGTCTGTATTTCCAGCTACTGCCACCTTGGCAGAACGGATATGTGGTGTAGTGGTGGTAATTGTGTTTGTTGTCAAGTGACTATGTGGTGATTGTGGGTCGTAAGTTTGGTGGCCATGTGGTTGCATTGCAATTCCATAACAGGCTATGCCATTTGTACAGCGGAAAGATTGCCTACAGAGTCAGATCTCGAGGAAACATTGGCGCACTTGGGCTTGCTAGAGGAAGAAGAAGGTTTGTTGCCCTCACTGCTCGAGAGGCGGGATGTCAGAGGAGGGATGAACATTGTTAGGCTGATTACGATGCCGCGTCTCATTACTGTACAGAGGAAGAGGACGAGGATATAAACATATGGGCTGAGCCTGATAACGAGAACATCATTAAAGAGGAAAAGGAGAAGGGAAATGTTACCATAAAGGCAGCTTCCCTCAACAAATTGGTAGAAAAACTTACTTCAGAGGAATCACCCGGTATTTTTCCCTTCCCTTTGCCACTAAATTGACTCTTTCTGAAGGGAACAAAAAGCACAAGAAGCAGTTGGATCCACTAACTCACCCTCTTGCTCAAATGACGATATCATTGTTATCAGATTTGATGTTCGTGAAGACCTTCTTGATGACGTACCAGTCTTTCACCAGCCCCCAAAAACTGCTCACTAAGCTGTTTCAGAGATACGATGTACCCGCACAAAGCGCTGAGGAGAACAGCACCAAGACAGCAATCATCCAATTGCGGGTAATTAACGTATTGAAGAAGTGGCTGGAAGAAAACTATTCAGATTTTGATGAGAAGATGATAACGTCTCTGAGAGAGTTCATCACGGAAACATGCCAACATACAAACCCAGCCCACTCGGACTCCCTCCTAAAATCTTTGAAGAAAGCACGCGACCCACCCATGAAACAATTCGACCATCCACCACCGGAACCCGTAGTCCTTTTCAAAAATATTTTCTCCCGCAACCTTACGTTCAACGACATGGATGAGCTGGAGCTGGCAAGGCAAATGACTCTCATTGAGTTTGATATTTTCCAACAGATTAAGGTTTGAATCGTTTGCTGTTCTCTACGTGTTAGTATTGTGAGTATAGTATGGATAACATGCACACCCTACTTTAGCCGTCAGAACTACTGAAATGTGCTTGGAGCAAAGCAAAACTCAAGTCTCGTGCACCGCACGTCCTGCAGTTGAGCGATCGTTTCAACCGAGTATCGCTCTGGGTAGCACACATCATCCTGTCCTGCCGGACTATAAAGATGCGCGTGAAGGTGATGACCAAGTTTATCAATATAGCTCAGGTTTGTGGTTTGCCACCCAACAGTTTAATCCTACGTAATTGCGAGGAGGATAGCTAAAACATTCATTGTGTGGGATTTTCTATTTAACCTTTGCTATTTTGAATCTATCAGCACCTCAAAGCCTTCAATAATTTCAATTCTGTAATGGAGGTGATGGCTGGTTTTAACTCAGCGGCAGTTCATCGACTGAAACACACCCGCGCTGCTCTATCTGAAAGGAGCAAGGAGGTATGGTGGCATAAATGATTTGCAAAACATTGGTCTTCTAAGATATTTATACTGTTTGTCTATTTGGATGATTCCACCAGTTATTGGAAGAACTCGAGAAAACCCTGTCTGCTGATGGTGCCTACAAAAACTATCGAGATTCGTTATCACGGGTTGATCCTCCCTGTCTGCCTTATCTGTACGTCCCTCTGGCATTTTTGTTTGTGCTACACTAACCTAAATGAAACAAGGGGGGTGTTTTTAACAGACCTAACTTTCATTGAGGAGAATCCGGACAAGGCACAAGGGCTTATCAACTTTGCCAAGCGGCGTCTTATCTACACGGTCATCAGCAAAATACAAACCTACCAACAGGTAAGTGGAGTGGTAAATGGAATTTTGCATATATGCTTGCACAACTTCTACTTCCGTTATTGCGGAATTGCTCATGTTGCGTTGTGTTGGGTTGTCTCCACCAGATGAGTTATAATCTACAGCCAGTCCATCAAATCAGACAATTCTTACTGAACCTGCCCAATGTGGATGAACAGGTACGTGAAACTTAGTCTTTTTGGAAGCTCAATTTTATAGTGTGAACAAAATTGTGAGCTCACAGGGTCTTTAAATTCAATCCATCAGGAACTGTACCGCTTGTCGTTATTGCGGGAACCTCGCAATGCAGATCGCACCAGCATAGCTTAATACTTCTTTGCGAGGCAGAATCTACTAAGTAATGCTATTGTGTATTTTTAGTAAGGATTCCAGTCATCAACCACAAGCCTTCCTCTCCTTGCTCTACTCTAAATGGTCATTTCGGTCATGTCTTCAATGAGTTCGGAAATACTTGGCTATGCATACCAATGCAGTGGCATCATTAACGATAGCGTTAGTGATGAGATGCCATTTGACTTGATAAAAAAGAGACATAATAAAAATCTAACCTCGGGAAAATCGGTCTCACCAACATCGCTCTCCTCCTCTTCTGCAACCTCCATGCCACCAGCACCTGCTTTAGTATTAGAAGCTGTGAAAGACGAGTATTAGCGTACTTTGACCCACCGTCACAAAAAGCGTAGGAATATACCTTTGTAAAGGTTGACGGTAGAACGATACTCAGGGTCTTCCTCCAAATCCCGCAAAAATTGCTCATAATCGTGTCTGTGCAACGGGAAGATGAATCAGAAAACATAAAATCGCAATAAACCAACTCAAGAAAAACTTACTCAGCTTTCATAGCGTCTGTCTTACGTAGCCCATCTTGTTCCTCCTTTTCCAAAGATTTCAGCATCCAAGGACGGGGTCTAGACTTCTTTCTTCTGTTGGGATAAGTCTTCCTCACCAAAATCTAGGGCAAAATTGCAATTAATGGAAGAGAGGGAAGCACAGTTGACACTCAGAAGACAATTAAACGTACCACATCAGGAAATTCCCGTCCTTGCATGCCCAATAGGTCCGACTCATTAAAGTTTGTAGATGTGAGGTCAAACCTGCGGGTATTTGATTTCCCACTGGCGGTCAGCAAAGAAAAATATTACAAATCAAAACGAGGGACAAGTACCCAGCAGCGGTGTCTCCCGGTTTAAGAAGGTGGCCTAAGTGAGTGCGAGCAAAAAATATAATATCATTACTACCAAAATCGCGCGAGCGAGCGACCTGGGCTTCTGCGAGAACAAACTACAAGAAATAAAGTGAGAAAATACGAGAGTAGACTGAAAGAAAAAGTAAGAAATTACCTTGCCGCGTGTGGGACCGATGGGGTTGATGTCAAGTACAATGTACTCCGTAAATTGATTTGCAGAAGCTAAAGGGCGAAACGGTTGTTGCCAAAAAGCAGCAGCTGACAACTCAGCAACTTCAAAATGATATAAAACAGAGAGAATAACATATTATGTGAGATTATGGAAAGGCAAAAACAGCAAAGCGAAGATCTACCTTGCAGAGTATTTGGGTCGATTACGTGCATCAAGTTGGATACTTTGTAACATAGGACCAAGGGGCTGAGTTACAAGGAGGAAAGCTTGTTAGCCCATCTTCATGAAGAGGAGGGCCAGAAATGCTTACCTGATGTTGCCAATGGCATGGGCTACTTTCTTCGGTAGGCACAGCAAATGATCCTACCAAAACAATTAAAGTAAACAAAAGGTGAGGAGGCGTGCTCCAAGCAAACAGAAAAGGTCGTCAGCGTACCCTGCAAACAGGGGTAATCTCTACGGAGAATGTATAATTATAGTTGTAGGTGTTGCTTTTAAGGTCGCTGGAGATGAGTTTTTCTGAGCACTTATAGCTGCAATGGTAATACTTAGCCAAAACACTCACCACCCAGAAAGAAGAGTTTTTGAGTACGTTACCGAATGGGTACTATTGCTTGCAAAAAATCAACAAACTTTGAGGCATGACTCCGGTGGCCAAAGAAGAAATCCAAACCATCCGGCTGCTCCTTCACTTTAATTGTTTGCAAATGAAGGCCGTGCTTCAAAATGATCTGTTCTAAATAATAGAACGTACGTTTGTGGTCTGTCTGTAGAGGTTACCACCGATACGGTTAGGCTTGGCCCTTGGAAAGGGGAAGAAGGGGAGCCAAAGAGAGAGTGACTAATAATAGGCACCTTTTGTCGGACTTGCACCACAGAAGACCAAGTGTGTTCAGTAAAGCTGGACTGGCAGCTGGTGCACTGTTGGTTTTGAACGATAAACTCAACAACAAAGACTTGCTGCAATATGGTGGAAGTGAACACCTGGAGTTGGAAGGAGGAGGCGGGCGGTATGCAATGCATCCGGTTCCGAACAACAGGTCAGCTAACCAAAGTTTGTTTGGTACAAAAGGCAGCAACGGGGGGTTGTACCTCTTTCTGTACGGTCAGCTTGATCTTTATTCTCTTGGAGTGGGGTTCTGTCCAAATAAAACCAGCATCCACCAGTTTCACTTTCTTCAGTCCTTTGATTCGTTTAAGACAGAAGGTAAGGAGCTCCCGTGACTCGGGCTCACAGTAGAGCCAAGTGTTGGGAGGACTCAAATATCTATAACAACAATGATTGAAAATAAGTTAGTTGGTTGGTAAGGACGCAGAGAGGCAGAGCAGCTCCACTCCGCTTACCTTCCACAGTGGCGGCAGAAGGTGCAAGTTAATTGCTTGGGTATGCCGTCTGTGATGTCCACCTGCCCTCGAATGCAGTTTACACACATGTTGGAAGGATTGGCCTCTATGGCTGTGCCGCACATACAGCACAGGCTGGTGTGTGCATGTAATTGGTTAGTTTATAAAAAGCAGCAGCACCAGAGAGTAGCAATGGATCGCCGCCACGGAAGCAGCCCGACCCACTTTTTTTTTTTTGGGGGGGGGGGGGACGTACATGGTAGTGGTGGTGTGCTGGAAGTGAAAGGGTTGTGCTCCGTTTCCTGTTGGTAACATTGTTTCTTTCTTGCCGCTTGGGGGAGAATGGATAAGTAGGCCGGAGGGTGCGTGGCAAAGTGCGTGAGGAACGTTCGGAAAGGAGAAGAAGCAAACTAATGCACAAGAAGAAGGAGAAGCCGAAGAAGCTAAAAAGAGGAAAAAGAAACGAAGAAAGAAAACAGAAAGAAGAGGGGTAGTGGGGAGGAGGAATGCGGAAAATGATAATAATGCGGGAGGGCCAGAAAGAATGTTGTCTGACAGATTTTCCTGCAGCTCCCCTGCCCAATTGCTGCTCATTGAAAAAAAAACCCCAACAAAGAAAACCCCAACCCCACCAACCAACCAACCAACTAACGAGAAGCAAAACAAGCAACACAGCTGCCATCATGCACTACTACTCCAACCCAGGTTCAGATGCAGAACCAGATTTCGTTGAAGGTGAGGGAACGGAGGAAGAAGAGATCTCCCGTTCCTTCGCAAGCCGACGGGAAAACTTCTCCAGCCTTTCCCCTGCCTTGGTCTACCGTAAGCGGTATCGCGCGCTCAAACGCAAATTCACAAGCCTTGAAGAGGTAGGCAGCCCCTACCACCACGTAAACTCTTCTAACTGTCTGTGGGTCTGAAAGGAAAATGCAGAGCTGGCTGCTGAGCTCTTCAAGGCGAAGAGGCTGCTGTGTAGACTTCACAAACAAAAGGGCATCCTGTTGGATAAACTACTGGAATATGAGCGACCAGAGGATGCCTCCTCTGATACAGAAACAAGCCCTAACAGCGAAGACGACCAAGAAGGTTCAGAAGAAGAGTCTACACTACCGCCTTTTCGTCCGATTGCCTCTAGTGCTTCTACTGTTGCTTCGAATGCCTTTGTAAAGCCTAAAACACCCCGCAAACCAAAGCGAATAAGGACAGGTATGCATTTGCCACTTTTTTTCTGTTTGTTGGTTGGCTCTTTCAGGCTCATTTCCTTGTGTCATGTTTAGAACACTCAAGTCCTACCGCAACAGCCTCCTCCCTTGATAGCAGTGAGAGTGTAAGTTTATGTGTGGCAGTAGTTAAGGATCGGCCTTGCAAAAGCAAATCGCTTAGTGGATATAAATACTGTTGGGTAAGTTCTGGTCTTATGATTCCTGTGCTGTGATTATAGTATTTTGATTGTTGTTTTGGTACCTCAGCACCATGCACCACTTGATCCGAACTCTCCATTTATATGGTGTCAATACTTGGATCCTAGTAAAAAAAATAAGCAATGCAGCATACCTGTTGCAAAAAGTAAAGGCCAGCCTTTTTGTAAGTATCACAGCAAACCAGAAGATAGTATTTTATCAGAAGATGACACCAATGAATCAGAGACCCTTTCAGGACATGCTACAAAGTTAACAAAAAAGAAAGAGCAACACAAAGAAGAAGAAGGTTCCTTACTACCAAAAATAGACAATTATCAAGATGAAGAAGTTGATATTGAGTTTTGACCCATTTGTTCTAGAATAAAGCCATTTATTCTATTAAGAGGACTTATTCCAGTTTGTTTCATAATCCACCTTGACATGTTTTTTTCCCTTTTTTTAAATAAACTTCTTAAGAAGGTGGTTTTTGCTGTATTTCTCTACAATCAAAAGCAAAGATGAAGAGAGATAGGGCCATATATCACAGCCAGTACTACCAACAAAAAAAAACAAGAACAATGGAAGAAGAAAGAAAAGCAACAACAAATAGACAATTAAAAGAAGTATACATAGCAAGTCAAGAATGCAGAGCACAAGCATAATAAGGCCTATAACTAAAAAAGAGAACAAAAAACACATTTTAAAAACTAAAAAGGCACCCCTTTTTAGTCATTATTTTTGAAAAATAAAAATGATTTTGAAAAATAATAAATAGTTTAGGATTGATTAAAAACAATTAAGTTTTTCCAAAAATACTTTAAACAGCCAAAATTATTATGTAAAAGCATAAAAAGAAAAAGAAGAAAAAAATGATAATAGTGATAATGTAATGAATTCTTTTTCAGTGTCCAAAAAATCTACAAACAAAGCAAAATAGCAATACTTTTGTTCTAAACAATCAAACGCCATACACCTAGTAGAGGAATACAAATTAATGATGTATCTTGTGTTGAAAGTTGTACCTCGTGTTTCTGTTTTGTTTCAATTGTGTTTTGGTTGCATTTTGATTGTGTTGGAAAACCAAAAGCACCCAAGAGACTACCATGATCCACCATGTTTGGGGTCAAGCAAGGTTCCCTCCAAGGTGTTCTCCAAGGACTTGGTAAACTGAGCCATGGTGGAAGCTAAACTATGGGATGGCCAAACTTCTGCCTCAACTAAAGTACTTACTTGTTTGTGAGAGTGAATGAGTCCTCCAAAGTAGATAAGCAGAGCTTTGTGGAGGTGGAGTTTGATGGTTTTGAGGAAGAATAACCTGGTCAAGGTAAGAAAGTATCTTTTCCTATAGTTGTGAAAGAAGTCTTAGGACACACTGCCCAAGACTTGTGTACTTTGATTCTTGAATGCCTACGGGATATTCAAGCTAAATAACAAGAACTGGGGCTGGCTGCTTCCACCACCACCAAGCTCTACCACTTTGAACAAGTGGGCCTTGACCTGACCAGCACTAACACAGGATGGCTGGGAGGATTAGGGACTCTTTTGTGACAAAAAAACTTAGCACAATGGCAGGAAGATCATCTTGAAGCAGCAGCATGAAAAGAGCTTCTTTTAACACAACTAAAAGTCAAAGGCTGTTATGACCTCGATACTTCCAAATTTTCTTGCCCTTTTTATTTTCCCCTTTCCTTGCGACACATTCAAAGCACACACTTTGGTCACACCCCTTTTAAAAGTCTATAGTAGTCTGGTTGTTTTGTAGTTTTTGTAAAAGCAACCAGTCAAGAGCTCTCTTTATTATCAACTATTACCTTGGCCATGTACTCAAAGCTTATGTGGTGTGTTTCTGTCACACAGTGATAAACTGTTTATTGCAAGTCATAGCATGGAGGTTTGGCATGTTGAAGCACTTTATGACTAATGGCAATAAGGAAACTAAGTGTGATTGCTACTTGGCCCACTTCACATCTTTTAAAGAGCTGACCATCAACTCTTTCTCTCTCTTTTTCTCTTTCTCTCTTGCTGTTACATTGGACATGATGAATACATTATGTTTATTGAGGGCTGGTTGAACAACTCTCACCTTTCCCTGTAAAGGTGTGAATGCTTGACCTTTTTAAAAACAAGGGGGTACTTTGTGAAAACAAGTACAAGTGAATGGTCACTTCATGCATAAAGTTGTAATCTTTAAAGGAATAGTAGTAGTAATAAGAAGTTTATTTTTTTTTTAGTAGTAATATGGAAAGGAATAGTATACCAGAAGGTTGTGGTATTTGATTACAAACACATGCAAGTCATGTTGGATCCTTTTTGGGTCCTGAGTCTAGAAGCTATCATCTCTTTCCCTGCATGCCTTGCATTGTCATAGTTTGTTACTTTGTGCAACTCTTGAGATAATTGCAGCATGGCCAACAACAGTGCTGTTGTTGACAAAGCCTTCACTTGTGTGAATGCTTTGCTTGTCTTGAACTTGCAGGCATTTGCTACTTCCTTTTTGTTTTCTTAGTGTAACAGATAGGACATATTGAACCAAAGTAAAGGATATCAGAGGGGCTGTCATTTTGCTATTCCTCAATATGAAGTTGAAAAAGTATGAAGATGAAAAAATGGCTTTTGCTTTCATTTATTACATACCACCTTTCATCAGAGATTCACTCTTGTTGTCCTTCCTCTATTCTCTTGGATACATTTCTTGTCTCTGTGATAAGGCTGGTAGGGAACAACCTAATGGACACCAACTCGATGGATATAGGGAAAAGACCTTAAATAGAATGATAAGAAGAGAAATATATACAAGGAGAGATAGGGATAGGTATTATGGGAGAGTGGTATAACATCTCATCACTGGCTCTTTTATTCCGAGGTTGGATTCAACCAACAATGTAGGAACTCTCTTGCCCTTTCTATCTTTTTCACTCATTGAGCCTAAATTACTCCTACTAGTAGTGCAAGAGATGGAACAATGTAAGCAAAGTTGTAAACGAGTCTGGAGATTATGGGCAGCAAGAGCAAGTTGGAAGCATGGAAGTTCTTCTGCATTTTATCAATCTTTGGAAGTAATGTAATAGCAAGGAAAAGAGAAGAAAGGAAAGGGAAAGAAAAGGATAGCTAGATGATACAAAGTTAGTCTGAAATCTCATTCAACACCTTTCACTTGTGAATTTGAATAACAATTGGGAAGGCATTGAGGATGAGGGAGTAAGAGAAGTAAGAGTACACTATGTATGTACAAGGCTTACTTTTTATGTATAGATAATATATGTTACTAGTATATAGTCATAAGAAGTTTATTTGAGATTGGTGTTGCATATTGGTCAAAAAGCCATGTATGAAGAAATAAAACTTTACTATACACACAAAGAAGTTCCTTCAGATTTCTTAGAAAAAGTTCAAGACAAAGCAAACAATGGTGATCTTTGTGAAACAAGCCTTATTAAGTAATACTTATTTTTATAAAGCACATGAGGTGGAAACCTTCTTTGAAATGTGTTGATTTATTTAATGTTATTATTATTTTGTTAACTTTTCCTTTTTTCATTTCAGTGGTTTATTCCTTCGTTGTATTCAGAAATCCTTGTCATCAGAACATTCTACACCAGACAATTTACTGCATCCTAATAGTACTACCTGCTTTACCAATTATCATAGTAGTAATGGTAACAAAGAAAAGAAAACACCAAGAAAAAAAAAACCAAAGACTTCCTAAAAACCATATTATGAAAGCCAAAATACATCAAGGCAAACCAAAACACGATTTTCCTTCTCAACTCTCTAAATAGTTGGTTCACTAATTGCCTTTAATTCTGTTTTTTCTCTAGTTTAAAATTTTTATTTCAGATGATTTACCAACAAGCTTCCTAGACATTCTATCAACTTTTATCTATTAAATTATACCAAGGGAAAAATGCGGAAAAATAGGACTCTGCCACGCAAGAGCACTGAATTGATTGACAGTCAGGAGAGGGAACAGGTCCTACGTCGATGGGGGGATCTGGCCATGAAGGAACGTCTTAGACTGGGGACCCTAAACGGTAATCGTTCGTGGAAGCCCGCTTTGCAAGCTGTGCAAAAAGAGGCAAAGATCCCCGAGTGTTTTGTCAAAGGGGACAAGCTAAATCAGTTTCTGGAGGAAGCGTTCAAGTTGGCGGGGGAAAAGTATGGGCACCTGAACACTACCACAGTCAAGATTCCTTCTCCCAGGGTGAACCAAAAGGAGGAGGACGACAGAGGGGCAGAGGATCAGTGTAACTCGGTAGCGGATTCGCCCCGCCGAGAGGAAGGGACAAGTGTTGTGCCCAAGGGGAAGATTGATTCGGACTCAGTCAGTGCAGACGGCGTTAAGGAGCGAACCAATAGTCAAGTGGCGCTGCTGTTTGATTGTATTAGCCGTGTTTCTCACGAGTGTGGTAAGCTCTCCGAGGCAGGCGTACTCTCACTCGCAGTGATTGTACGATTCAGGGACCTGATTGAATCCCTCGACAAGGAGATCAATAATCTTATGGTGGAAAAGGAAGTGCAAATAGTACCAAAGGCGGCCTTACTCTGGGTTCCCAACGGTCTTACGCGGAGGTGGTCGGATCAGCTCCGCGGTGTGATATGATTACTGCGGAAAGGAATTTCCCTCCAACGGCAACTACGGTCAGCGCGCCAAGCTTGGAATACTGGAAGGAAGAAATGGCAAAGGAACAAGGGATATGTTGGCAGGATAACTCCAACATATACAGGAGGCCGTGGACCAAAGATACAGTAACCGACCCGAACTATTGGTCTACAGTAAAACCAAAGTATGGCTTTGCCAGTCCCTACTCCAAGGTAGGGGCGGTGGAGGGCAGATCGATTGTGGTGAGCGGTAAGGACCTTAAGAAGGAAAAGGTAAGTGAGAGGATCTTCGAGCTGGGGCTCAAGCCCGTCGGAGTGTGGAAAGTAGGAGAGAAGAATGGCACGCAGCATTGGGGAGTTACTTTGGAGACGGCCCAGGCTGCCGAAGACATTATTGCGGAAAGAGCCAGGCTGTATGCTTTTACCCGCTGGTGGGTGGGCAAAGCCCGAATTGAAGAAGCCAAGAATGAAGGTAAACCGCTGTGGAAGCCTAAAGAGCAAAGAAAGATGGAGAAGAAGAAGGAAAAGGAGGAGAATGTTGGAACAGTGGCCTTGGACAGCTCTTTGGAACTCTCAAGCATCGCGCTGGCTGAGGAGGAGTATCATGGTGCTGCCAACTGGTCTGACATTGTGGAGGAGGAAGGAGAGGAGACCCAATGACTTCAGTAGCGTTTGTCAACTCTAGGGGCGGGGGACAAGAGGAATTGGTCAGCTGTTGGGCTGACAGTAAGCAATTTGACATTATTGGAGTGTGCGAACATAGGAGGATGGTTGCCCCTCGATTGGAGGGGTATCGGTGGATGGGTGGAGGGGCTGCTCCAGGGAGGAGTGGCTATGGAAGGGGTGGCGCAGGTTTCTTTGTTCGAGAGGGCTTCAAGGGGAACATCGGAGAAAGGAAAGAGTGGCGAACACCCAACTCCACTTGGGTGGAACTGGCGGGACAGGGTTGCATCTTTATAATCGGTATAGTGTATCTCCCTCCAGGAGGTACCGTGGACAACTTTAAGGTCCCCTTGGCTGCGATTGAGAAAAGAATCCTGGACGTGGTCAAGGAAGGAAGACCCCTGATTATTGGAGGTGATTGGAACGCCAGGGTTGGAAAGGGATGGAATGGTAGAGGTGAATCTACTTACAACACGAGAGGAAAGGTGTTGGTGGAGGCTTTCAAAAGGCTGGCCCTCTCGTTGCCTCAGCTCGAAGAGGAAGCGCCAGTATTTACATGGAGAGCGGGAAAACGAAAGAGCATTGTGGACTATGTGGTAGCATGGAGATGGACGGGCAAGGTAGTTGGTGACAGATGGCAAGCTTGGACCGATCATCGACCACTGGTAGTCGAGTTGAAGGACCCAGCAGATAATTGTGGCGGGGTTTGGATGGAACGATGGAAGTGGAAGTCCTACTCGGAGGAAGATCGCAAGAGGAGGTGGAGGGAGTACAAACGCGGGTGCAAGCGTTTCTTCAAAGGAGAGGAATGGAAGGCCATGGTCAAGAAAACCCGGGAGGGAACAGCTACTGTTGAAGATCTTTGGAGCAAGTGGAAAAAAGGATTGTGGGATTGTGCAATGAGATGGTTTGGTAGAGAAAGGAGACTGATAGGAGCAACAACGAGCAGGGCAAGGAAGCCATGGTGGACAGCAGAGTTAACATCCTTGAACAAGCAGGTAGCGATAGCCCATGCTCAGTGGCTAAGAGAAGGAAAGAATGATGGAAAGGCCAGAGAGGAATTTGTGGAACTCAGGAAAAGGTTTGTGAAGTTGTGGAGAGCCAACAAATGGGACTGGATGAAGTGGAAAAGACAAGAGAACATCAAGGAAATGCAGAAATGGATCGGCAACATGTGGAGGATAGTGGCAAAGCGTAGAGCAGCGCCCAAAGCAGTTAGGGAGCACCACGGTAGCACGGCAGCCTTCAAGGAACATTGGGCAAAGCTGGGAAGGAAGGATTCTTCCATTGGGAGCTTGCATCGAGAGGAAGCAGGTCCAGAAGGACTGCCTTGGTCTGGTAGTAACTGGCTTAAGAAGGAGAGTTTTAATCTTGCATGGAGGAAAAGATTGAGGGTGGGCAAAGCAGCTGGGGTGGACAATATTGATGGGGAAATGATGAAGTATGGAGGCAAACATGTGCAAGATGCAACTTGGACGCTGATCAAGGTCATTGAGAACCAAGGCATATTCCCCAAGGAGTGGAAACAGGGGGTGGTTATTCCCTTGCATAAGGCAGGAGATCCCCAGAATCCAGCAAACTATAGAGGTATTACTCTCCTATGCAATGCAGCCAAGGTGTTTGAAGGAGCTATCTTGGTACAATTGAACATACAAGCAAGAGAGCAAGGGTGGATAAGTAATTGCCAGGGTGGATTTAGAAAAGGAAGGGGAGTCATGGATCAGGTGTGGCGGGTGAAGAAATGCCTGATGAAGAGAAGCAAAGAACGTACCTATATTGCTCTGTTGGATATCAGCAAGGCATATGACATGCTTGACCATGACATACTGGCAAGGACATTACGCAAAAGAGGAGCAGAAGAGGCAGCAGTGGGTATCATTACAGAGTGGTACCATGGTATGACGAGTGTTATTCGCATGAATGGGCAGCTTTCAGAGGAATTTCTGGTGGAAAGAGGAGTTAAGCAAGGAGGAGTTTTGTCTCCATTCTTGTTCAATGTATACATTGATGTGGTGGCAAGAAAGCTACAAGCTGCAGAGGAGAAGGAAAGAGGAGATAAAGCATGGAATGTTTGCTTGTTGTTTGCAGATGACTTGGCAGTGGTGGCCAGCGACCCATTTGAGCTTCAGAGAAGATTGAATGTAGCAGTGGAGGCAGTGAATGCTCTGGGACTTCAGTTCAATGCAAAGAAATCAGTGGTGCTAGTACAAGGAAAGAAGGCTCATTTTCAAGAGTGGAGACTGAAGGGGGAGGCTGGGAAACGGGTGAAGGAGGCCAAGTACCTGGGACTGTGGTTTGAAGAAAGTGGGGAATGGACAACTCATGCCAAGGAGAGGATCACCAAGGCCAAGCAAGCCCTCTACAGCCTTAGGCAGCGGGGAGCCATTGCTCAAGGCCTTGGTACACGCACTGCCCAGATTGTTGCAGAGGCTATTGTCAAGTCTACCTTGTCATATGGACTATGCATGACAGAGCTTTCCAAATCATGGTGGAAGAAGATCGAAGCTGTGTGGAATGAGACAGCAAGAAGTGTATTGCAAGTTCATCGAAGGACTGTGGCGGGGGTTTGTAGAGCAGAATTGGGCTGGTTGACCATCAAGGCCTACTGTGAGTTGGAAAGACAAGCAGTAATTCATCATGCTGAGAGGCAAGATGGCCACTTTGAGCTACTTGAAGAGGTAAGCCAAGCAAGTGAAGAGGAAGGGGAGAAGAATGAAGGTGAGGGAGGTGCCGGAACGACAGTTGTTGAAAAGAAAGCCAAGAGGATGAGGGCCTTAACTCGAGTAGCCAAGATGGAGTATGCAGCTGAAGGAGAAAGAGGAACAAGAGCATGGCTATGGCATAACTTCTTGACAAATGGAAGATGTTTGGTTGGACAACAACGGTGCTTAGTGATTACCAACCCAAGGAAAGAACGTTTGATGAATGCTATTCGCTGTGGTGGACTGCCTATTGGAAAAAAGTGGGGATCCATTCAGCAGTCTGAGGTGGATAGCAAGTGCCCTGCATGTGATGCTGAGGAAGAAACAGCAGAACACTTCCTGTTAAGGTGTCCTAACCTTTGGGAAGATCGCTTTAGAATCTGGAGTGTGGACAATGGAAGTGAAGAACAAGTCAGAAAGCTGATTATTGAAGACTGTACAACAAAGCTCCTGTCAAGTGGAAAGAAATCTAACAGAGCTCAAGAGATGGAACAATGTAAAGTGTTGTAAACTGAGTTTGAGATTATGGCAGCGCCATGTTGAAGCATGGGTGTTCTTCTCCACATTTACCGGTCTTGGAAGCCAATGTGCTTAAAGTGTTAGAGGAAAAAGGAAAGGAAGTTAGTGCGATAGCTAGATGATACAAAGTTGGTCTGAACTCTCATTCAACACCTTTCACTTGTGAATTGATAAACAATTCGGGGAAGGCATTGAGGATGAGGAAGAAAAGTAAAGAGCACAATTATGGCCGTATAGCTACTACTTTGCCGTGATAGATTTGCGTTTGCTCTCAGAGCAAATAAACTTTTTATTACTACTACTATATGATGTTGACATATCACAAAGTGTAATTATTTGGTATTTTTTAATTAGAAAAAATTATACTTTTATTCTCAAATAAGAAATTACATCTTTTATATAAAGATGTATCCACACAGTGATAGTTAATTTTTTTTGACCAAAGTAAAAAAAAAAAATTTTGTTAAATAATAAAAAAACATTATTTTTAATACAAAAAATTATTTTTAATTTTCATAAAATAATAAATTTCAGAAAAAAATTATTTTTGATTTTGGAAAATTATTTAAAAAAATATTTTTTACCCTTTCAAATTTCCAAAAGGAGATTCTCCTTTTTGTTTGTACTGTGTTTCATGCAAACATTACAACAACCCATTCGAGCTCATCCCAAACCCTCTACCTTCAAGTCTGACAACTGTTACAAAGAAAACAAAAACAAGTAGTAGTAGTAGTAATAAGAAGTTTATTTGCTCTAAGAGCAACACCACACTATATAAAAAGTAAGCATTGTACATACATAGTGTACTCTTACTTCTCTTACTCCCTCATCCTCGATGCCTTCCCAATTGTTATGTTAGTTCACAAGTGAAAGGTGTTGAATGAGCTTTCAGACTAACTTTGTATCATCTTGCTATCCTATTCTTCCCTTTTTCCTCTCTTATCATTTCCTTGCTTTTACATTACTTCCAAAGATTGATAAAATGCAGAAGAACTTCCATACTTCCAACTTGCTCTTGCTGCCCATAATCTCCAGACTCGTTTACAACTCTGCTTACAATGCTCCATCTCTTGAGCTCTGTTGCATTTCTTTCCACTTGACAGGAGCTTTGTTGTACAGTCTTCTATAATTAGCTTTCTGACTTGTTCTTCATCTCCATTGTCCACATTCCAGATTCTAAAACGATCTTCCCAAAGATTTGGACATCTTAATAGGAAGTGTTCTGCTGTTTCTTCCTCAGCGTTGCATGCAGGGCACATACTGTCCTCTTCAGACTGCTGAATGGCTCCCCACTTTTTTCCAATGGGCAGTCCACCACGGCGAATAGCATTCATCAATCGTTCCTTCCTTGGGTTGGTAATCACTAAGCTCCGTTGTTGTCCAACCAAACATCTTCCATTTGTCAAGAAGTTAGGCCAAAGCCATGCTCTTGTTCCTCTTTCTCCACTGCATACTCTCCCTTGGCTACTCGAGTTAAGGTCCTCATCCTCTTGGCTTTCTTTTCAATGTAACAAAAACAAGCATTTATTGGCCTTTTTATGTTGATTGGTGCATCTCAAGATGTTTTCCAAGATCAAACTTTGCTTTTTGCCACCTGGACATTCTTTCATGGTAAATCTTGAAGGTCATTCCCAACCTCTATTTTTCAAATTTATTTATCCCACTCTTACAATGACCTGCCCTCCAACATGGCCCATTTTACAAATGAAATCCAACATTCATGCTCCTTAGAGCAAATCTATTTCATTGGTAAAAGGATTTCCAAATCTATCTTTATATTCCACTCATATTCCTATTTGATACCCAAATGCATTCGAGGTACTCAATCTACTTTTTTCACTATTTTTGCTTTCTTCCAAACTTCGCTTACAAGCATTGATTTATAATTTACAACACCCTTCATTCCCTTTGGATAATCCTTTTTTTACTTTGTTTCAACCTATGACTGCTTTAAATCGACAACATACTCCTTCATTCTCTGCATCCACTTCTTCTTTGACTTCAGCTGCTTCCTCCTCTTCAATCAAATTTTCATCTCAAGTCACAACATCTGGTTGTGCTACTTGCATACCTTTCCATATTTTATCCAATCACATTTATGCTATTTGTCCAAAAGATGGTTCTTCAGAGGACTTTTGGCTTGCATTTGTTCATTCCACAACACCTCGTAAAGCTACCATTATCATGGTATATAAAACGAGGTCAACATTATTTTTTACACAAGGAAACTCAAAACATACATCAAGCATCTTTTATTTGGGGTCCTTTAACATTAACCTCAGATCACAAATTATCTTTTGCTTACAAAGCTCAAATTTATACAGAATTAGATAGATTCAAAAAACATCATTCATAAATCTTTGTAATATGAAACTGCTCACACATCTTTTTTTTAAAAAAGAAGTAAAGTAGATATATGAAAAAGCAAAACAAAGACTGGCTATACCTCTGAAGGACTCCATTTAGAAGATGGCTTTCCTTGATGTTGTAGAATGCTTTTACAAAGTTGACCAGAACAGGTCTATAAGCATCTTGTAGCCAAAAAGCATTTAACATGTTGTTATACCACTCTCCTATAATACCTATCCCTATCTCTCCTTGTATATATATCTCTTTCTTTTATTTCATTAAAAGTCTTTTCCCTATGCCCATTGAGTTGGTGTCCATTAGGTTGTTTCCCTACCGGCCTTATCACAATGTTCTAAACAAAAAAGGGCGCCCCTTTTTGGAAATTATTTTTTGTCCAATCAAAATATTCACAAAAAAATATTTTTAATTATTTTTGAAGCAAAAAAAATTATTTTTTAAAAGAAATTTATTATATTTAAACATAATTTTAAAGGATATAAAAATAAATATACTGCTCTTGAATTTTTTTCAAAGATAAACAAATAATTTTCATAAATAATAAAACAATGGATTTTATAAGAATAAAAAACATCAATTAACAAAGGATTGAAAGAAAATGATTTGTTGGAAGTGTGCGTGCATATGTGCACAGATTGAAGAAAAACAAAAGTCCAGAAAGAAGAAAAACAAAAAGATGGGAAAAGACAATAATTTAGAGGAAGTGCACACATGTACACAAATTGAAGAAAAACAAAAAGATGGAGAAGAGAAAATGATTTGTTGGAAGTGCACACATGTGTGTAGATTGAAGATGAGGAAAGAAAATAATTTATAACAAGTGCTCACAAGTGCGCAAACTGAAGTAATGAAGAAAAAAATGATTTATAGAAAGTGTGCATGTGTACACAGATTGAAGAAAATGAAAAAAAGGAGGAGAGGAAATGATTTATAGAAAATGCACACATGTGTGCAGATTGAAGAAAAAGAAAAGGATGGGAAGAGAAAATGATTTGTTGGAGGTGTGCACATGAGTGCAGATTGAAGAAAAACGAACATGCACACATATAGCTTGCAGAAAAAGATCACCTCACCAGCTTGAAGTTTGCAGCAGGCAGCAGACAACTGCTTTCTTTCCTTTTCTCGCTTTTTCCTCATGACACATTCACAGTACACACTTTGGTCCATACCCTTTTTCTTGTGAATAAAACAAGTCGCTTATGTGCCATCTCTTTCCTGATCTGCAGGGTTTATTCCCCATCAGCTGTCTACCACAGGCTGCTCACACTTCCAAGGCATCACAATTTTGTGAAATTTATTTCATTACAGCATTGGCCACCAAACTCTCCTGTCTCCAATCCTTTGGGCCATCATTGGAGATAAAGTTCAGTCACAAGTTGAAACCCACAGACTCTCAAAGAGCTACAAGAAGTTGTACATACTGAATATAGTTCTCTGAATCAGATCAAACTACAGATTTCATTTATTCCTGCTTGCTTGGTCACTTGTATTAAACACAATGGTAGCTGGACTCCATATGAATACCTTATTTTTATAGTTTCTTTTGCATTATGTTTTTTAAAAAAAAAAGTTTACTTATTCTAAAGAAACTTGAATTTTATATAAGCCACAATTGGTGGACTGCCCATTGGAAAAAAGTGGGGAGCCATTCAGCAGTCTGAGGAGGATAGTAAGTGCCCTGCATGTGGTGCTGAGGAAGAAACAGCAGAACACTTCCTGTTAAGATGTCCAAATCTTTGGGAAGATCACTTTAGAATCTGGAGTGTGGACAATGGAAATGAAGAACAAGTTAGAAAGCTGATTATAGAGGACTGTACAACAAAGCTCTTGTCAAGTGGAAAGAAATGCAACAGAGATCAAGAGATGGAACAATGTAAGCAAAGTTGTAAAAGAGTCTGGAGATTATGGGCAGCAAGAGCAAGTTGGAAGCATGGAAGTTCTTCTGCATTTTATCAATCTTTGGAAGTAATGTAAAAGCAAAGAAAAGAGAAGAAAGGAAAGGGAAAGAAAAAGGATAGCAAGATGATACAAAGTTAGTCTGAAATCTCATTCAACACCTTTCACTTGTGAACTATCATAACAATTGGAAAGGCATCGAGGATGAGGGAGTAAGAGAAGTAAGAGTACACTATGTATGTACAATGCTTACTTTTTATGTATAGATTGGTGTTGCTCTCAGAGCAAATAAACTTCTTATTACTACTACTATATAAGCCACAATTTATTAGACACCCTTTATTGCTTTCTTCTATTCACAAGAGATTACATTCAAGGAGTACTTTGTAAAAGTGAAAGAATTGGCTTGCTTTGATAAGTTCCTTTTCAGTAAGAGTACCAAAGAGTGCTCAACTTCACTGAGATCATTTCTTTGTTGATGTTACACAAGCAGTACTTTTCATCACTGCAGCTCTATAGTTACCTGAAATTTCATTTTCTCTACCAATTGCTTTCAATTAACAGCACAAGAAATCTTCTATTCTATATTGTTCTTAACCTTTGTAAGATTATAAAAAAGAAATATATACAAGGGAAAATAAGTATAAGTATTATAGAAAAGTAGTATAACATGTTTTCCAGCTTTGTGTGAAAAGAAAGAAAAGATGTTTGTCATTGATGATTTTGTTAGCAAAGAGCTGGCCATAACCTTTATGACGATTTTAGATGTCACCTGATCTATCAGGACGACATGGCAAACCGAAAGGAAAGTGCTCGGAAGGAAGAGAGAAGAGACGGAAGGAAGGAGCAAGAAGGGAGAAAGTTTGCTTCTCCCCCTTCAAGTGCTTGAAGCATCTGCTGTGGCCCGTTCGCTTCTTTCCAGTGCTAATTGGCGTCAACAACGACAACAACAGCAGTGATAGCTAGTAGAATACTTCATCCATCATCTTATGATGGGTCTTGAGGAGGAGGTGCAGGACAAAGAGAACAAACAGGAGGGTTGCTGTGAGACGCGCCATGCTGAAAACGAGTTGAGACAAAGCAAGCAGCCCAACAAGCCCATTGCCAGTCACCCCATTGACATCTTCTCCCCCAAAGGATCTTCACTAAGGCAGTGCCGCCGCCACCAAGATGTGCACGGCTTGACAGAGAGGCCAGCACTACGGCAACTATCGTCGTCCTTCCCACATGCTGCTGGGCCTCTATTGCAGATGAGCGGTCAGCAGGCCGCTAGCAGCGCTACTCCTACTTCTGCTACAGCTCTATTAACAAGTAGTAGCCCAGCAGCGGTGATTACCACTATCAGCAACAGCCTGCTCAATAGCAAACAAACATCGCTGCCACACTCTGCAACCTCAGCACCGCCCTCCACTGCAGGAGCGCAAGCACAGTTCAGCAGAATGTTGCAAGCGAGGGGAAGCTGGGCCGAGGGAGAGCCGCCTCCCCTACGCTTTCCCTGCAAGGGGAGACCAGGAAGCCCCCTCCCTCTTCTACGCAGCGCCCCTCACCAGCAGGAGGAGGAGGAGGAGGTTACCACACATACAACTTCACGTAGCCTCCAACACAGCCACTTCCAATCCTCCTCATCAGAGGTTTGTCGTGCTCCTTTGGTCGGATCCTTTGAAGAATCTATCCTGTGCGGGCGCATGGGGCATCTTCCCAAGGCCACTTTTGATGGTTTCAGTTGTGACATAGGAGCCAGTGGACGAAATGGCTTTCTTCCACCACACCTCAGACTTACCTTCACCGCAGCGTACTACGAGCTTGATGACGAGAGCGGCTATAGCAGGGCCGCCCCCCCTTACATCGGTACGATTCACCTTGGGTACAACGCTGCTCCTTATGGCTACCGAGTCTCTAGCAAAGGGATATTGCAGGTGAGCAACTTGCCAACCATATCTCTCTCAACGTTGACTTCCATTTATTTCTCGTTCGTTTCTCGACTTGTCTCTTTGCTTTTCTCATTTCTTTTCTTCTCTTCACTCTGCTTCTTTGCTTCTCTGCTTCTTTCTGCTTTGCATTGACTCATCTTGAAATGAACTGTGTTAACTTGCATTTATTTACTAAAGGTCACAATATACAATCCAAGCAAAACACCAATCAAGCTTTTCCTGGTCAAGTACGACCTTAGCGACATGCCCCCGAACACAAAGACCTTTCTTCGTCAAAAGGTGTTGGCAAGACCGGAATCTCGTTTAGTGCAAAGCGTAAGCCATCTTTCTGCCTCCTTACCGACCACGATGGCCATCAACAGCAGCAGCGGCTTGTGTCAAGCTTCGTTTTCTGCCACTGCAAGCAAAGTACGGCCGCGAAGCCTATCTCTCTCGAGTGACCAAATCGAACCTTGTTCGTATTCCGAAGGCGTGCAACAAGAGCTGCTACGCTACGCCATACAAGTGCGATTTGTGTGCCCAAAGAAAAAAAAGTACTACCTCGACAACGTCATCCAAGTTTTGTTCCCTTTTCGCAAACCGGATGAGACAGAGCAGCTGCGAATAGTGTATGACACACCCCAGAGCCCTAAATACTACCCCTGGCAGCCAGAGCTCTTTGCCAGTGACGGTGGCGGTAAACGCCAATGCGATAGCGAAGATCAGCACCGAGATCGTAGAATAAGAAGAACACGCTCTTGCATCGTCTCCGAGGGCCGCCACAATGTTCGCAACCGAAGCAAGAGCTTGCACACCTCAGAGTGAGCTATATGGCAAGCCAACCCTTAGGAGGAAATGTTTTCGAGTTCGATCCGTCCGATATATCAACCGGATGGAAGAGCGGTGTTCCTGCTGGCAGGCCGCAACCTACCAGCCTCCTCCCACGAGGACAACGACTACGATAACAAACTAACTCAACGAACGGAAAGGATCTCCTGCTCCTCCTGCGCCCGTAAGCGTTGTTCTGTAAGGTACAAACTTTCTGTACCGCCTTAGTTTGTTCTGGGGAATGCAGTGGAATTCCGAGAATCTGTGGTATGTTAAGCACCCCTCATCCGAATTTCCACTTGTTATTGGACCAACCAACAAAACCCCTTCCTTTAACCCAACCAATCACCTTTCTTTAAAACGAAACTCCGATACAATAAACAAATCTACCAAACGTCGCGCTAAACTATTACCCAAATACCGACTTTTTGTCGAATTCTAACTTTAAAACTAATCTATTCCTTTTTCATGAAAGCGAGAGTAGCGAAAACCAAATAAACAAACATTTTTGGTGTGTTGCAAAAGGAGTTGGGCCAAGCACGCCAAGCACCAAAAGGTTAAGAACGTTTGGAAGCAGCAAAAAAAGGGCTGCGGGAAGCTGCACCAGAACAAAGAGAGGGATAATAACAAAATAGAGAGAAAAGAAAAACAAAATGAAAGCGGTCCTTTTGTTGGTGGCTCTCTTCGCAGCGGCCGCTGTGCACTGTTGGACGATCGACAATCTCGACTCCTTTGCGGATATCACTCGTTTCGACATCAAGAACGAGTATGGGGATGACGAAGTGAAGGACATCTTGAGGACCATCGGCAGCAGTGATATTTCCAACGATATGGTTTCCTTTGAGTGCGACAGGAGAAGCACAGAGACCAGGACCATCGTCGCAAAAGGTCCTCGGGAGTCTCCTGCACGCAAAGGTCGGTTTGGAATTTAAATCACATGAATGGATGTTCCTCGTATTTGTCTTCCCAGTGTCGCTCGTTTTCTGTGGCTTTGTCTTTATATCCTTCCTGTGATGTGACGATGCATGTGTGGGTGAAGCATATGCATCATGATTTTGAAATAAGTGACTGACTTTGGTATTTACCTATCTCCTGAAAAGCCACAAGAGTGCCGAGAGCGTGGATGGCCCCCAAGGCTCCCAAGGACATTGATTTCGGAGAAGAGGCCCCCTCGCACAAGATCCCAAGAGGAACAAACGGGGACGGAAGCCCCTCCGCGGAGAGGCGAAACTTTTATCCCAACCCCAACGTTGGCATCCACACCAGGAACTTTTGGCGAGTGAGTAAGCTCTTCACCGAGGAGCAGCATCTACAGTACCCGTGGTCCACCATCGTGAAAATCGCAACCATTGACGCTGAGGGACAGGTGGTACACTGCACAGGTTCGGTCATTGGTCAAACTACAGTACTGACCTCACCTCTATGCGTATTTGGTGCCTCGGCCCCTCCTGTGATTTTTACTGGATACAACGGTAGGACCTACCAACACGCCTTCCTGACGGAGGAGATCTACATCCCCGTGGAATGGGATCCTTGCACCTTCACCACCACCATGCTAAACGGCTCGGAGACATTGTTCTACCCTAGCACTGTGGACGTACCCGTGCCATCTCTGGGAAGCTGGGCCTTTTTGAAGATTGCACCCAACGAGATCGGGTGTAAGAAGGGTTATCTCTATGACATTGGCACCGTAACTGGAACGCTGGGTCTGGGAGCTGTCTACCTTCCGGATCTGGCCACTCTCCCCGGCTACGATTCCCGCCGCAACAACGGCAGAAGAATGCACATATTGGATGCCAACGTGGAGACCATTTTTGGTCATCCCTACGACCCCGAGACTGGAAATGCTCCTGGCTTCTACGACGACTGGTTCAACGTGGAAGGAGAATGGGAGGCAAGAGGCGCACCTGCCATCGTTAACTTTGACGCTACTTTCCCGCAGGAAGAAGGACCTCCCTACTGGCCCAAGTTGACCAACACGGTGTCTGGTGTGGTATCCAACTTTGCCAGTGACCTGGAAGGTAACAACGGGCTCTCCCCTGTTGTCAGCAGCTCAGGTTCCCTTTTTGGAGATGATTTCAAGGAGTTCCTGTTCAAGTACTGCACGGTCAACTGCGATGACAGCTGCATGATTGACCATGCGTGCGGCAACGGACGGATTGACGCTCCCTCCCAGATGGGCGTGGAGTATGAGTACTTCAAAGATACCATCTGGTACATCCCCGAGGAGTGCGATCTCGGAGTTGGGGCTCGTGGGCAAAATGCTACCTGGTTCAACTCGGACGCACCAAACGCCCCCAGCAGATGCCGGCTTGACTGCACTCCCCTACGCTGCGGAGACGGTATTGTGGATGACCTCTTCGATGAATTGTGCGACTTTGGTGACGGAAACTGTGATGGGCCAGAGTGCTCCTGCAGCACCAACTGCCAAATCATCGTTCCTATCCAGCCGATCACCTCTTTGGACGACCACTATGGACCTTTCCCCATGCGTACCAACACTCCCCGCATTTTGGACATCCTCACAAACGACACAACCAACCTTGGTCAGCCGGATCCTACCTCAGTCCGCCTTCTCACTACCCCTAATATTGGTGCTGCTGCCGTCACTGTGAACGCGGACGGTACTCTTACGTACAACACCAACGCTAACCCCAACTTTATTGGTCGGGACTGCTTTGACTACGCAGTAGACTCTATACCTGATGTTCTTGGTCGTTCCTTCAACGATACTGCCCAAGTGTGCGTGGATGTCTCCATCAGGGCTATCTCCTTCTCGTTTGCAGTTCTTTACGGTACTGCTGGCAATCCCTACGTTGCCGAGTTCGACTTCCTTGCCCCAGGCAGAAATACCCCCATGGCTAACCCGGAGACCATCACGGTAACAAGCCTTCGACCTAGCTTCGCCACTGTGCAGAGCATCGGCGGAGGTAGGGGCCGCGTTACCGTCACTGCCCTTCCGCCCTCTCCTGTAGCTGTAGATTCCTTCTTAGCCAGTTTCACCATCCGCTCTGATGCCACCAAGGATAATGGTTTCTCCTCTCAGGCCAGTGGCCAGATTAACTTTGGTGTGACAGTTACACCCCAAAACCCCTAAGCCGTTTATTAAAAGCTTGTTGCCCACCCGACAACTGTTCTGAATATTGGTGAGGGTTAAATTTATTGGTCAATAGCTATTTTCAGCCAAGAGACAGCGCTTTGCTGCTGAAAAACGGAGGTCGTCCTTTCTTCATTATTTTCTTAAACTTGTTGCGCTTCTTTTCCTTTTCGCCACGAGGACTACCGAGCAGCGTCATCTTCTTCTTTCGTGCTTTGTGCTGTTGAAGAAGTTGTTGTTGAGCTTCTCGCCGCAGCAATACTTGTTGATACCATAGCTGCATTTGCATAACTAGATTATAGTCTCCCCGCACTGAGTAGAAAATGCTAAGTTAGCTTGTAAATAGGAGAAAGAGAGAGGAGCCTAGAGAGAGAACCATAATAGCATCGTTGCTTGAGGAAAGTGAGAACTTCGTGATAAGTACAAGCGTTGACTTGCATGAGGTAGGCTAACACTATCGAGACGGGGTGTTCTGGATACCTTCCATCGTTCAGTACCAATACTTTACCATTGCGCCGTATTGCATCCTCAATAAAACATATGACGTCTGCAAGGGAAGGAACGATATTGGCTAACACTACAAAGTTGAGGCAATTAAAAACACTGTACCTTCAAGCAGATGAGCCATACGAACATCTCGGGCTGTACGCGAACCTCGGACAATATCTCCAGTACCTTCCGTAAAGTAAACGTGAAGGCATTCTACGCCAACATTCCAACACAAACGAAAAGAAAAAGAAAAGAAAAAACAATCGTTAGCAAAGAGCATGGTCTTGTAGAAAAGCACAAGTTTTCAACTCACCAAAGTGATTAAAGTAATCCTCATCTTCCTGTTCAGAGCACCAAAGCAGATGTGTAATATCAAGTTGGTATTTGAGAACGCTTATTTCTTCTCGCCCGTGCCCCAAATACAGAAAGTCTGTAATTTTGGAGGCATGGTTGCGGAAATAGTCCATATCGTTCTCTGGCTCGCTAGTCAGCAGAGAGCGGAGGTCGTTCTTGGCGAAACTGTACATGAACGCTTCGGAAAGACTATTCTTGGCGTAAAGGCCTTCGTTAGCAGATCCTTGCAATATCATTACCAGGTCTTCCGAAGCTGTTTCTCGTCGGCCATGATCTCCCATTCCTTCTGTGTTTACTATAGTTGGAAACGCCATGCTATATGGTTGGGGAGGGGGGGGGGGATTTTGGAGTTCCATCAGTCTCTTTGTCTCTTCTCTCTCACTCTCACTTCATGATAATAGCAATAAAAAGTGATATCAACCTTCTTGTTTCCTTCAAAATCTGAGCAAACTTAGCGACCAAATCTTGAAGAGTTGGCCGATAGGCTACAATAACATTTGTTAGTCTGATAAGGAGAGGAGAGAGGGTTTGAATTGCAGACCTGGATTGCGAATAAATATCCAATGGAAGAAAAGAGGAAAAAGGAAAGGGAAAGAAAAGGATAGCTAGATGATACAAAGTTGGTCTGAAATCTCATTCAACACCTTTCACTTGTGAATTGAGTAACAATTGGGAAGGCATTGAGGATGAGGGAGTAAGAAAAGTAAGAGTACACTATGTATGTACAAGGCTTACTTTTTATGTATAGATTGGTGTTGCTCTCAGAGCAAATAAACTTTTTATTACTACTACTATCCAATGGAAGAAGGTCAAAAGGATCGGATTGTTGTCTATTTTTTGCCTCCGTTCTGGTGGAAAGAGCTCCTGTCCCTCGTAGGTCACCCTTAATAGAAACGTATTGACCATCAGTAAGTTTCATCCTCACAATAAAATGTTCGACAAATACACATACCTTATGAAGAATCTAACCCAATCGCTGTCTTGAAACAGGAATTCTCCAGTCAAGAGTTCGTAGAAAAGACAACCCAGTGCCCAAACGTCACTCTCACGGCCACAGCCAGTCTGTTCGGAGGACATTTATCTGTCAATTCCAGCGGCCCATTCAATAGAGTAACTACTATGTAACATACCTTTTTCCGACGATCATAGTTCTACAATGGCATTGAATGGTACCATAAGTGGTAGGTGGTAAGTCATAAGATAACGAACAGTGAGAATGAGGTGAAGAACTCCAACCTTGTTATCAGTTTTCTTGTTGGTATACGCTGAAGTCAACATTTCGGGACCTTTAAACAATTTATCAGTTTTTCTGTAGGACGGGAGGGAGAGGAAGAGAGATGCATCACAAACTTTTGTTGAATTCTGTTCCTCGACTTCGCGTGGTGTAGGCATCTTGTTCATTCTGATACACGGTTGACTCTCCAAAATCTAAATTATATGTTTCCGTAAATATCCAAAGCGTTTATGCTGTTAGAGAGAGAGAGAGAGAGAGAGAAAGCTAGAATAAGTTTAAAACATATACCAGCCAAGCATACGTCAAAGTTGGGAATAGAAGTTGGTTGTTGCCAAAACTCTTCATCGGGCGTGTTCTCATCAATGGAAGCACAAAGGATGTTGTCCAACTTGAGGTCAAAGTGGTTAACCTGAAAATGAGACTGGCTTGCGCATACTTGCATTACGTCCAGTATTTTTTTAAATATGTTCATGTATAGTTCGATGTTTTCGGATAGCGGTTTGGTCTGGCGGAGTCGCCATTGCCTCAGGCTACATTTGTAGCATTTCATCATTATCCAATAATAGTCTTCGCTCACGCCATAGTCATAGCTATAATTATAACGTCAGGTAAAGGAAAAACAACAACATAAGATAACAACAGCAATCGTACATCTGACAAACGCGCTTATCATATTTGAATTGGTTTAAAATAAGGACTTCCGTGAACATATCATGAAGTACACAACGATCATGAATGCTCTTAGGCACCTCCATTAGTTTGACAGCAACGTCAAGCTTCTCCTGCGGAAGCTTACACTTGTAGATGGTACCATATGCTCCAATTGCAACGCGACTCATTTCCTTGTAAGGTTCTGTATCCAACAAACGAGTGCTCAACAGTTTAAGAAGTTGATGTGTTCCTCTCTAGTGGGGAGAAAGAGAAGAGAGAGGGAGGGAGAGATTGAGAGAGAAAGGGAGAAAGAGTTAGCACAGACTCACTAGCTGTTGAGCGAGATACACAGGGAGGGAGGGAGGGAGGGAGGGAGGGAGAGAGAGAGAGAGAGAGAGGAGAAAGTGAAGCAAATGCGTACGCTCATTTCGAGGGTGCGTTCAGTAAGCATTGGCAAAATGTGAGTGTTGGCTGGGTGATTGATGTCTGGCGTTTCCAAGTGTCGAAAAAGCGATAAATAAACGGTTCA
>JAVKOQ010000417.1:0-40649 GCA_031835245.1 Balamuthia mandrillaris | reverse complement strand
GCCCGAGAAATCACAGAAGAGCAGGATGTTTCACCTTTAGATATTCTGTCAGCATCAGGTGAACAGATGGGCGGCCCAATTATTGAGACAAAAAAAAATAAGTTCTCTAATAAGGCAATGATGACATTATTCTTAAAGAAAGTATCACAGAAAAGAAAAATAAAACAGCAATAGTAACAAATGCTACTAGGGAATGAGATTAATAAGAAGAGAAAGCAATACAAATTTTTGTTCTGTGAAAATAATAACATTAATATTTTATTTTCATTCTTATTCCTATTGAATGTATATATATCTATTTATATTGTAAAGAAGTTTTTATTGAAGACCAATCTAATTTCATTAATAAGTGAAAACAGAATATAGTATAAAAAACACTAAATCTTATAAAGGAAAAAAAAGAAATGACAATACAAAGGTTAGAAGTTGATTGTATTTATTTTTATTGAATATGTTACATATGTGAAGTTAAACATAAAAGAATTTAATAAACTAACATCATTAATAAAATTAAAAATAACACAAACCTTTTAATTATTTTTGATGTTTTTTTCTTTTTGTTACAACATTAGGTTATGTCAATCTCTTTCTTTCTTATAATACTCACAAAGAAGAGATAAAATTGGTGTGATTGTTGAGAAGCCCTGTCAAAATATTAACTTTATAGTCTGTTAACAGGGATGAATAACATGAAAGGGTGATAACAAAACATATTATTCAATGAGGAAACAAGGGACCAAAGGGTGTCAAGAGGAAAAGGTGTGATGTGAATACAACTAATTAACTAAAAGAAAAAGAGAAGGAAGCAATGAAATAAACGAAAGAAGTGTGATAAGGTTGATAGGAGAATTGCTAAAAAACACCAACTTGATGGGTGTAGGGAAAAGACCTTTAATAGAATGAAAGAAAGAAATGTATAAATCAATCACCTATCATCACATGACTAGGTTTTTTTGTTTTTATTTAGCTCCTTTCTTTCCTTCTTTCTTTTGATTAGTTAGCTTTTGTTCATATCACATACTTCTCTTAATACCTTTGTTTCCTTGTTTTTCCTTTGAATTGTTGAGAATTACTCTCAACATATTAGTTCTGTTGCCCCTTTCCTTTCCTTTCCTTTCTGTTGACATCTGCAACTGTTGAAACTCCGAACTTCCCAGTTCAGAACTTTTCCAATGCATTCCTGTCGACATCCCAGAAACACCACAGAAATTCCACAACGAAGAAAGAATGAAGAAATGAAATTTCTTTTGTAATAAGTATATACGACACCTCTTCGGAGGATGATAGAAAACAGCAATAACAAGAACTTGACCACACACACCACACTCGCACTACTGGTTCTGCGCACTCTGCCCCATACGCAAAAATGGTAGATATCCCACCCCACGACCATAAACTTCCCACCCCACCGATAAAAATTCCACCCCTCAGGTAAAAGTCCCAACCTATTAGGGTGACATGAATTATGAGTAACTCTATCGTTACATTGCTACTGTGTTTCTCTTTGCTTGGCGAGAGGAATAACCGTTGTAAAAGAAACTGTCAGGAATTGAAAGCATGCTGTATCCTTGGTCAACGGTTATTCCTCTCACCATTCTTGCCCGCCATACTTTTCTTTTTGTTCCCGCCTTTTTTTTCAATAACGTTACCGTTACTTTTTCTTGGGTTGTAACAAGGTCTTCTTCTTTAACTTTTTTCTTTCAACTAGAAACAGCTACACACAACCATCACACACCTTTTTTGTTTGTTTGGCTTTTTGTTTTTTCCTTTTTTTTTTCTCATTATGGAAGCGAAGAAAAAAAGATTTGCCGAGATTTACGGGTGGATTTTTGAACGAAAGGTTCCATTGCAGCAGCTTTCACGGTTGTACAATGGTGGAGAGGATGCTCCGACCTTTTATCGAGTCCAATGGAGATCAACTCGTGGGCTTACAAAGCGAACAGGAGTGAAGGTGCTTAGTTTTTGGCAGTACTTTGACAAGAACTGGCTTTCTCCTCCATGGGCATCAACGTGGAAAAGCATTGATCGTCCTGGGTACCGAGAGGGCTTGTGGAATACCAACAATGCAACAGAGACGATCTTTCGTAGCATTCTTCGTGATTTCCACTGCAAAGGCACCAAAGGGGATCACAACTTGGTCTTAACGCTAGCAGACAATGTGTTTCGCCGCTACAATGTGGAGCTCAACCGCATCGATGTACTACAGCAACGCCCAAGCCTTGGTGTTTGCCGGCTTTGGAGGAGATATCAAGAGGGATTGCGGCTGGCACAGCACCAACAGAGTGAGAAACAGAAAGAAAAAGAAGAAATAGAGAATGGCAGCAAAAACGATGACAACAACAACGACAGAGAGGAAAAAGAGGTAGAAGAAGGATTGAACGCACATTTTGTAGAGCTTGCTGACGGCGTTTTCAAATGGAATGAGTACGACGTGACTATAGAATTGCCTTCATGCACCTGTCCTTACTTTCGGTTTTATGGTAGGAGGTGCAAACACGTTTTTGGACTTGCTGCTCATCTACAGAAAACATTTTCAGATCAGAACCTTTTAGAGCTTGGGCTGAAAAGACAAACAAGACGCACCAACAGCAGCACCTCACAAGTGGCAAGAATAGTTGAAGATGACATCGTTGAAGCAGATGATACTGACTCCCTGGAGCAACGTGTAGCGCCTGTTACCCTTGATGATGAAGATGTGGAAGGAGAGGAGGGAGATGAACAGGACGAGGAACAGCAGGCGCTGCTACTGTTGGAGGAGCCATCGATGGATGAACTTGGTGAGGACGACGGCGGAGATCTTGAGGAAGAAACTTCTGAAGGACAAGAACACAACAATAAGAAAGAAGAGAAGGAGGAGAAGGAGGAGAAGGAGGAGGAGGAGAAGGAAAAGGAGAAAGACAAACTGAATGCAAACAAAAATCAAGGAACAAAGCATCAACATCCAGTGGAGCCAAAAATCGAGTACTCTAGCAAGGAAGAAGCAGAACAAGCAATCGCATATGCTACAGGGAAGTCATCACCTGGGAGGCCGCGCAAAACAACAAAGAGGCCGAAAGTAGCAACCAACCTGCGACTCACAGAAGAATGTTTGCTTGAATTAAGTTAGTATCTCTTTTTTTTAAACAAAATCTCTCCCTCCTTTCCTACTTTTAGCTAACACCTCACACAAACACCAGAAACCGAACGTACCTTTCAATCAAATTTAACAAAACCTGAAACAACAAAGAAAAAGGCAGCGGCGGTGGCGGCGGCTGCACCAAAAAAACAACAAAATCAAAAAACAAAAACGCAAAGTGGTATGTTTGTCACTTTTTGTATCAAGCAGATTCTTTTTCTGAAGTTGATTTTTGTCATTTTTGAAGAGTGCAAAGCAAAGCGTACCTCTCAATGGCAAAAGAACTGTAAAACGGAAGAGATCTATGGCGTCGCACCCGTGGTGAACTACCAGGATCCCCGAGTGGACAAAAGGAAGCCTCTCTCTCCAAAACGACAACTGAAGCCCAACCCACGGTACCAGAAAACACAGGTCGTGAAGCTCCTCTCTCCTCAAAAAAAAGAACAGAACGAAGAAAAGGTGCCCAGCGTGACAAAGAAAAGACTGGCCAAAAGAACAAAACGAAAAAAAAAAGCCCCCTAAAAAATAAATTTTTGATTTTTCTGATCCCTTTTCTCCACTCTCTAAAATAATGGCCAGCGCACGCTTTGGTGGCAAAATAGCACAAAAATAATAGGTTGTTATAAATACATATTAGGGTGGGTAAATTACCTGAGGGGTGGGACGTTTACCGAAGGGGTGGGACTTTTAGCGTTGTGGGGTGGGACGTTTACCCGATTCGCTTTTTCAAGCTCTCCCCCGATGGGAGAATCAGTTGTCACTCTGAAAAGAAGGGTGAGGAGGTCATATGTTGGTCAGAACAGGCCTCCAACTACAGCGCAACCGAAGGAGGTAACAACTCACTCTCAATAGTTCTCTCACGAACGCTCAATATGTCGTTCGTTCTGGAATTAAAAAAAGATTGCTCACATCCTGAAAGGCAAACTCAAAAAGGCGGACCACAAGGAGGTGTTCCCGTTCATGCTAAACCCAGTTCATGAAGAGTTCATGAAAACATACCACCTCGCGGCCCTTACTAGGAGCGAGCGAGATAAATGGATGCTGGCGTTGATGTCCTGGGATAGGAGTACATAATTCCTCCTCGTGTTCTTCTTCTTCTTCTTCTCCTCCTCCATTCTTATCTTTCTTTCTCTTTATGCCTTTCTTCGTCTTCTTCTTTTGTTTCATCTTATTCTGGTTTAGTTATTTATTCTTTACGTTCCACTACACCCCGCTTCAACCAACAGAAACAATCGAACAAAAAGATGCGGAAGCCAACCGGCGAAAAAAAGTGTTGTTTGCTCTTCAAACTGGAGACAAGCTGGCATTTGGCATCAGCGACCGCCATTACCACGACTCTCAGTTCAACACTCTGCTTCACCTGTACATAGCATACTGCAGAAACCTGAACAAAGATCTCCTAACCCACTTGATAGTGGATCTCGATGTGGACGTGGAGGCGAAAAACAGCGACGGAGTGACGGCACTCCAGCTTGCTGTAGAACGAGGTCCGTGTTTAGCTTTTGATGAACCTGTTGAATCTGTTAGTTTGGCTTAATGTGGAGGAACTGCCTTGCTCTCTCGACTTTCTAAGATTTACCTGTCCTTCTCTATTTCTCAAATAGGCCGGTTGGACGTGGTCCAATTTTTCCTGGAGGAGCTACCACAACACAAACGGCCGGACATCGACACTCGGAAAGGGGTGTTGAACAACAAAGAGAATCTCCTCCACAGCGCGGCTGCCTCTGGCAACAAACATCTCCTCTCGTACCTGATCAAGAATCGGGGTATCAATCCGGGTTACGCGTTCGAGCACAAGGGAACCACGATACGGGTGTGGATGTTGAGGGACGGCAGCGAGGTGCCGAACCGAAAGTTCGTTTATCTCCTGAAAGAGGTTGCCTCCATCTATGAGAAACATCATATCTTTGACAAATGATACTTCCGAAAGACCAAAAAGAAAAAGACAGAGGTAGATGCAAAATGAGATGAGGTTTGTGTGTGGGTAGTCAAAAGTATTGGTGTGAGAGAGAGAGGAGAGAGAGAGGAGAGAGAGAGAGAGAGAGAGAGAGAGAGAGAGGAGAGAAGAGAGAGAAAAAAAATTGCACCCCCTCGTTTTAAATTTTGCAGACATTTCCATTTTACGATACTTTTTCCTTTTAAAGTCATGCCACGTCACGTATTTCTCAAAAATGGAAGGGCGACCGTTGGCTCAACAACAAAAACGTGAGGACAACCGGCCGAACGAAAGGGGAGAGGGAAAAAACATCTGCAAAGGGTCAACGTTGCAGGGGAAAAGACAGTTTCACTTTGTTTTGATCAAGGAAAATAGGCGTGAGCGCCCCTTTGCTTCCTTTTCAACAAAAGTCTTGCGGCCCCTTGGTTTTCTGAGATCTCGGGCGTCATAAACAACGAACCGAAGCACTGGATGTTGAATTCAAGTTCGGCAAAATCAACAAGCGAGGAGCGGCTGGAAGAAGAAACTTCTGAGAACTTTGGTAACGTTTTGCTTGTTCCTCTGGATATTCTTCTCCCCTTTCTGAATCTTGGTAACCGGCTGTCTTTGCTCTCTCAAAGCCAAACCTCAGGAGAGACATTCCCCAGAGCAGAGTAACGACAACTCTTCCTCTCTTGCATTCTCGCCAGGGACTTCTGTTCAAACACCGCCAGAAGAGTCCTTGCCTAACACAACCTCCTGCCTGTCGCCTTCTTCCAGTGCATACGTCACAACCGCGCCTCGACTTCTGTTGGATCGGAAGGTGCAGGAACAGGCATTTTTGGAGCTTCCTTCTTCCGCTTTGGAACTTGTATCTTCTGGAAACTTAGTTGACAAGGAACGTCTCGTAGCTGACGTAAGTCCATTCACAGGCTATCGATTCTCCGACATGCTCTATCCACCACTTTACTATCCTGCAGTACTCTCTTCCCCTCCGTCGTCTTCTTCGCATTCCTCCGCTCCTCCCAATGGCCTTGTTGAAAGTGTTGCACAGAGCGTCACCAACGACAACAACAACAACAACAGCAACAACACTGACGCTCCAAACCCGAACAACAAACGAACTGCTACCAACAGAATCCCTGGGAGCGCTATCATTCGAAAAAGAACTTTACCAGAGCCAAAATTTGTGCTGCACACGTCAACCCCACAAACCATCAATCCTCACGCGGACACATCCTCCCAGAAGTACAAGTTCAAGTACCACATGACGCTCTCCCCTCAGAGCCAACAACACCTTCAAGAACAAGTTAGTCTTGCATTCTTCTGTCTAGCTTTCTTTTTCCAGTTTTGAGCGCCTCATTATTTTCGCATTCTCTGACCTTGTTCCGTTGTCAGACTTTTTCTGGTAGCTTTAGGGGACGAGGCAAAACAGTTCCTGAAGGACGGAGCTGTGCGGCATGTGCAACGAAGAACACTCCGGAATGGCGGACAGGACCCAACGGCAAAGGCACGCTATGTAACGCCTGCGGCCTTCGTTACCGGAAAAAGATGAAGAAACGAAATGCCCCGAACAACAGCGCAATCAACACAACCATCGCTTCAATGGGTGAGGACTTGCCGAAAGAAGAGCAAAAGAAACTAGGACAACAGCAACAAGAAGAACATGGTACAGAACCAACTTCGTCACCTTCTTCCACTCCTTCTCATCACGATGAAGCCAAGCAAACCAAGAAGCGAAAAAAGGCGTCACCCAAAAACGAGCAACCTTCACCAAGACCAGCCCATGCAAGCTACAACGTGCCCTCCTCTCCTCCACCAGCACCGTCATCAATATCAGCGGCGGCAGCGGATCATCGAGCTTTTTCGAGATGGAAGATGGTCATTCCTTGTCCTCCTCCCCAACAACATACTGCTTTAACAACATCAACCTCTTCAACGCCTACTACGATTAACTTTGTTCCTACTCAAACTTCCTCTCTCCTTCCCCTTCCGTCCTTCTTTGCTTCCAGTGCAGCCACCCCTCCGCCTTCCACTCAGATTCAAGATACGGGCAGCGGTAGTCGTGTAACTTCTTCCTCTTTCTATCACCCTCAAACGAGCACCGCTACAACAAAACCAACAGCTTTTCAACACGTTCTTCACCCTCGTAACTTCCACCAATCGCCACCATCACCACCGTCACACCATTACCATCATCATCATCTTTCTTCTCCGCACGCAACTGAAGATGGTCGTCCAGACTCACCCCCTTGGGCTTCTTCATCCTCCTTCTCTCCGTCATTTGCAACGACCACCTTTCCGGTGCATTACTCTCCTTCAACTACTCACACGACCGTCAATCCCGCTGCTTGTCACCAGAGCTATAGTCCACCAACTTCAGAACCTTCAATGCAAGCTTTTGCTCCACAATCTTATCAGCACATGTGCTGCTATACTCCTCATCCACCACAACTACCAGCTCAACACTTCAGACAAGACTACTTATCCAATCCTTCGTCCGATCTTGCTTCTTTCTCGTCTTCTCCCTCGGCTCATCTCTCATCTTCTAATCCGAACCCTTTGCCATCACTCCCATATCATTTCTTGCCTCAGTTATCTCCAATATCATCATCACGAGCACGTCGTGACAGACTTTCCTTTGCTGTGCCTCGTCGTCTCCAACAAGTAGAAGAGGAAGAGGAAGAGCTAGAGGAAGAAGATGATTATGAAGAACGTGCTCTGCCCCGGTATGATGGAGAGAACGAGAAAGGAGAAGACGATGAAGTGAAAGACAAAGGAGGCGAAGAACTTGAGACAGCAGATTCTGCAGACGAAGAAGACGACGTTGACGAAGACGAACGTCTCAAACGTCGCTAAGAAGCCATTCTGTTTTCCAACGTTGTAATGTTTTTCTTTTTGTTTTTATAGTTCTGTTTTTTAACGAAACAATCGTAAAGGCGTACTTACATACTCTGTATCTTCACCCTCTTCTTGTTCGTCTTTTGCTACTCCGCCATTCTCGTTTCTGTTTTGCTCCTCCAATCTTTGTTGCAGCTCCACAAACCATTCCTTCTCTCTGAATCCATCAAAGTCGCTATCTTCCATATGTTCCATCCCTAAATCTCCTCTTTCTAAACACAAAAGAAGACATCGCTTCGTCTCTTCTTCGTTGCCGCGAAGCGCATAAAGACAAGCCAAGTTGATAACTCCAAACCACACTCCGTTCTTCTCCAATTGTTGAAAGCTTTCTTCTGCTTTTGCAAAGAACAAAGTTGCTTCTTCTTCCAATCGTTTTATA
This sequence comes from Balamuthia mandrillaris, assembly GCA_031835245.1. NCBI lineage: Eukaryota > Discosea > Longamoebia > Balamuthiidae > Balamuthia > Balamuthia mandrillaris. The sequence goes on along the minus strand of JAVKOQ010000417.1, from coordinate 32,339 downwards.
TCCCCATCATTCTCTTCGTTGCTTTCTTCTTGCTCTTTATCCTTTTCTTCATCGTTACCTTCTTCGTTTGCTTTTTGCTTCAAAGCCATCAACTGCAGTTTCTTTTGAGCTCGCTTGGTGTAAAGAATGCCCAGCTCATTCAACGCGTCCACGTCGTCCGGTTCTCTCTCCAGAATTTCGTTGTAAATGTTCTCTCCTTCTTCAAACGTCTTTTCCCATTCCTTCTCTTCCTCCTCTTCCACCGACAACAAATCGGCTAAAGTGGTCAGAGAGTCGCCCATTTCAACCCAAATTGCACTTTCGAACATCTTTTGTTGCCGTAGAAGAGCTGTTGTACGTCGGAAAGCTTCAACACCTTCTCTTAATAACGCGATTGCTTTTCTTTTTGTGCTTTTGGTCCGTTCGTCGTCGTCCGCTTTTTCTGCTTGTTTTTCTCCGAATTTTGATTCGTTTGGTGTATTCCATGATTCTAACTCTGCGATTGTTTGGTTGGCTCTACGAATCGACAAGCTGGCTAATCCTTGATATACTTTGGCTGGTACCAAAACTCCTCCGGTTTCGTTGTCTTCGTCTTCGTCGTGTTCTTGTTCTTCTTCGTTTGTCGCTTGTTCACTTAGCGTTTCCATTACAACAACTTGAACTAACTGTCCGCTTTCTTCGTTCGCTTCTTCCTCTTTTTTCGTTTCCTTCTTGTTACCACTGTCTATTTCTTCTCCTTGCTTAAGTTGTTTTTCTTGCCGTTCTTGTCTTGACATTCTTCTCCGTTGTCGTTCCAACTTTTGTTCGTGGAGACGAAGCATTTCTTCCAAATGGAACTTTCCTCGTTGCCAGTACCGTTCTCTCTCCTTCAACATGAACCTGTTATTCTTCTCGAGAGCGAATCTAATGTAAACATCCACCAGGTCAGCACGTTCATTATAGTTGTACCGACTCAACTGCAAGCCTTCTTCATGTTTTTGCAACGACATCTCCAAGAGTTCAAATACCCTCATTTCTTCCCGTTCCTCCACGTCTTCTTCATTCTCTCCCCAAAACCACAGCAACACGTCGTCGTCGTCTTCTTCTTCTTCCAGGTCAGTACTTTGGCGATCCTCTTTTTCTTCATCTTTTTGCTTTAGTTTTTTGGAAAGGAAGTAGCTTCCGCTCACTTGCAGCAACAAACGTAAGGTAGAAGCCCACTGAAAGAAAGCTGTCGCAAGCATCTCCCTTCTTCCATTATTTCTTCCGTTATCATCTTGTGCAGGTGACTCCAAAACATGACAAGCTTCAAAGTGTTCTTCTGCTATCGATATCATCAGCACCGCTAATGTCATTCTTCTCCTCCATTTCGTCGTTCTCTCTTCTTTCAGCGCTTCTCTCTTATCTTTTTGTAGCAGCTCCTGATGTTGAGATACCCACCCCAGAACGATGTTAACGAGATAAAGAGCTTTCATGTGCATCGAAAAAAACTCTGGGTATTCTCTCTCTTCGTCCTTCATCCATTCGTAACCTACTTTGTGCTGTTCTAACCATATTTCTAACAAAGTTGACGAAGAAGTAGTACGAGAGTAACGACGACGAAGTTCAGCAGAGAAAAACTCAGAGAGAAGGCCTCGAAGGAAGCGTTTCTCTTGTTCCAGAGCTGAAAGAGAAGTAGAAGAAGATGATGAAAGCTGTGCGAACGTTGGTCGTCTTCGTCGAGCAGAAGAAGTTACGGAATGAAAGTAAAACAGTTCCATGGCTTCTCGTTGAAGGTAGAAAGAACGCCAACCGGTTGGAGTGGGGCGCGTCACTTGCTCGTAGTGTTGAAGTCTCGACTCGAGTTTTGGCCATTTCCTCCTATACACTTCTTTCCAAACCTTCAAACCCAGCAAAGCAAAGCAAGGGAGAGAGAGAGAAAGAAAGAAAGAAAGAAAGAAAGAAAGAAAGAAAGAAAGAAAGAAAGAAAGAAAGAAACGACAAGAAAGAAACGACAAGAAAGAAAGAAAGAAAGAAACGACAAGAAAGAAAGAAAGAAAGAAAGAAAGAAAGAAAGAAACGACAAGAAAGAAACGACAAGAAAGAAACGACAAGAAAGAAACGACAAGAAAGAAACGACAAGAAAGAAACGACAAGAAAGAAACGACAAGAAAGAAACGAAAGAAAGAAACGACAAGAAAGAAAGAAAGAAAGAAAGAAAGAAAGAAAGAAACGACAAGAAAGAAACGACAAGAAAGAAACGACAAGAAAGAAACGACAAGAAAGAAACGACAAGAAAGAAACGACAAGAAAGAAACGACAAGAAAGAAACGACAAGAAAGAAACGACAAGAAAGAACAAAATAAGTTAACATAAAAGCGAAGTTTAGTTATATATCAAAAAGATAAAGAAATCGAGCACAAACCATTTGATCAGAGCAGAAACGGTTCCACTCGCGAGAGACGCAAGCAGCGTTGCGCAAGTCGTTGGCGTTGCATTGACAGAAAATGTGCAGGATCAACTCTTCCGGGAGGCAGGCCTGCGTGAAGTCCAGTTTTATCTCTTCGTCTGCTTGCGGAGTGATCGCTCGCCAAAGGGAGTGAAGCAAAGGCGGCAAACGACTTTTTTGCCCTGCCGAGCGGCAGCAGTAGTAGTAGTAAACGGAACCGCAGAGGAAGAGGCCCAATCCTATGCCAGCGAAGGCATACAACGGACGCGTCGACGACGACGCTCTTCTCCTGCCGGAGAGCCCCGCGTTGTGGAGGAGGAGAAGAGCGCCAGCGGGCGTCGTTGTGGCCAAGGAGAGGGCATCTATCTGCTCCTCCTCCATCGCCTTTTTTCTTTCTTTCCGCTCAACTTTTCGATATTTCGTCACATAATCGATATTCGATTCGATTTATTCGCGCCAGTCGAAATAGAACAATTTTTGAAAACAAATTAACAGAAATGTGGATAATCCGCCATAGTTTAGGATTATCGTGGCATATTTGCGACAGATTGGCCATCCGCAAGCCTGTTGACTCCGTTGGCAGTATATTAGGCCGTCAATAGCAGCCGAAGCTACTCCACGGACTTGCAATGTCCGAACCGGCATCATTAATATTTATCCTATTCATCTTCGTGCTGTCTCTCTCCTCTCTTGTTCAACTTTGCATTGAGTACAACTAGGGGGCATGGATGTCGTTCCTTTTCATGTAGTTGTCTTGGCCGTTTTGCTGTATGGCTCTTAACATACTCTTTCTTTCGGCTTTTTGCTCTTCTACGCTCTTCAGGAATTCAAGCAGCGCAGTCATCTTTGTTGCAACTATGGTAACCAACTGGTGCACAATATAACGGCGATGTGGGCAATCAAACGGTGGAAGACGTTTTACAAGTGAGCGACGGAGTTTCATTGGGTGTAGTCGCCTTCTTAGAGTAATAGAAAAGGCAAAGAGAGCGGAAACACACGCAGCCTAGGGAGGACATGAGGCCGCAAAACGGGAGCAGAGAGAGCCCATCGCCGAAATGAGGAGTTCGACGCCGGCCACCATGACCAAGTCCTTCATCGACAAAAGCTGCATGCACTTTCCTCGAGCGGCGGTTATCTTGGAGCTGCTGGAATGGTCATGTTTACGTTGCATAGTAGGCCTGAATCTTCCTCTTTTTCAAACTGGTTCGTCCCCCAACAGCATAGTCATTAATATAGCAGCGCTGTATTTTCCATTTGTTGTTTGCAACTAAGGACCATTCACCAAAACAGTTCAAAACAGCGTAATAACGGCATTTGTTTCTTCGTTTGTTTGTTTGGTTGTTGTTAAAAAACAAACGAACAATGGGAGTAGATCGCGTCCTCCTGCTGCTGGCCACTTCTTCACTTTTGGCCCTGTTATTCGCGGGCAGAGCCTCTGCCGCTTCTCCTCTGCAGCTTGCGGGGAGCCATTCCGGCAAGTTCTTCTGCGTCTATCATCCGACCAACGGCCAAGCCGTCTGCTGGGGAGACAACGACAAACACCAACTGGGCTTCGACACCGAGGGCAACGACAAAGGCTTGAACGAACGAGCTGACGAGCTTCCCGTTATCAACCTTCTTAGCGCAGCCGGGCAAGAAGACAAGAGCTTCGAGTTGGCTCTCGGATCCATTCAGGCCTGCTCTTTGTTCTCTGACGACAGGCTCTTTTGTTGGGGAGGAAACGGTTGGAGCGAGTTGGGATGGCCTCAATCCACGCCAATTCCTATCGGTAACTCTTCCTTTCTCACGGATGTAGAGGACGGGGAGGTCCGTTTGGGTTTCGTCAAGATGGGCACGCAGTGGACCTGCAGTGTGGTTGCTCCTGAGAATACAGGGGTGCGTTGCTGGGGAAGGGTTTGGGGACAACTGGCCACGCCGCCTATCCGCGATTGGGAACAGAGCGAGATCGATTTTGAGGAGAGGCCTGCCGAGGGCAAGGTAAGGCAGCTACTTGTGGGAGGCGTTCACGCTTGCTTGCTGTACGAGTCAAACCAAACGTTTTGTTGGGGAAAGAACTATATTTCTCAGGTTTGTGCTGTCGCTTCTGCTGTCTCTCTTCTTTTTCTTCCTCTGTCTCCTTTGTTTATTTCTTACCTTCTTCGTTACTTACCTTCAGGCAGGGCAAGACAACAACTTCCAAGATGTAGGAGTTTCCGGTGCTCAAGCCTTGGACTTTGGCGGCGGTCTAACCACCCGCAAGCTCTTTGCTGGTAGGCATCACACATGTGCCCTCCTGAGCGACGACTCCACGAGGTGTTGGGGCTCAGGAGCGTACGGCCAGCTCGGCAACAACGATCTGCTGGACAGGGGCAACATTGCGAGACCTGTCTCCACCACTGGAGCTCTGGTATTTCCAGGACACGAAGGTCAGTTGGTGAAGGACCTTTGTGGAGGGGAGAAACATACCTGCGCTCTGTTGGAGGATGCATCCGTGTGGTGTTGGGGCGCTGGTATGCAGGCTGGAAACGGTACAACCGAGGCCCTGTTGACGCCGCATCTCCTCGAGTTCGGCATTAATGAGGACGTGCAAGCTCAACAGATCGCTTGCAGCACCTCTGCGACGTGCGTGCTCTTTAACAATTCTACCGTTCGATGTTGGGGCGACGGCGAGCAAGGACAGCTTGGTGCTGGCGTCTCTGGCAACCAGAACACCGCTGCTAACTCCGCAGTGTTATATTTTGCCCATTTGCTTGTTGTCCCAGAGGAGCATTCTTCCTCCTCTTCTGCTTCTTCTTTCGCTTCTTCTTCCTCCTTCTCTGCTTCTTCGTCTTCATCGAGTGAAGAAGAAGAGACGAGACTGGTACCAGTGCCACTTGCTGTCACTTATCCTCCAAACAAACCGCAATACGCCATCACCGCAGACGAATTCTCTTCTTCGCTGCCGCAGGAAGATGTGGAACCTCTTCAACTGGGAGCAGAGTTTGCGTTGTTCGAGTCAGAAGACTCCATTCTTTCTCTTCCTGAAGAGTGGAACGAGGGAGCTACGAAAGTGGAAGAAGATGGAACCGTGCGTCACGAAGTGTCCTTGAGCCTGCCCAACAGCAACTCCACTCTGGTCATCACTCATTTGGACATTAAGTCGCCTGGTGTGAGAGAAACGCTTCCAGGTAGCGGCAGAACGTTTGAGGTGGGACCTTCCGTCAAAACCACGTTGACTGTGTACGGATGGCCGTTTTATCCAACCCCTCCGACAAATTCGTGGACTTGGACCATGTCGTTGGAACTTCCTTCTTCACAAAGGCTTTTTGGTAAGCTTCTTCCTTCTTGTTCTTCGTCATCATAATCTTCGGAATGCCTGCTTTCCTGCTCCGTAGAAGGTTTCTAACTGTTTCCAGAGTTTGAATGCAAAAGCATCGGAGATACGGTGGAAGAATGTCTTGCGGCTAGTATGTCTAAAGGTTGGACGGTACGTTTGAAGGTCGTTCTGGAGGCTTTGGCCGATGATAAGCAAGTGGCTATTACCTACGACATCCTCTCCCGATCCAACTCTTCGATCGAAGCAGAAACGGATATAATCGACGTGAAGTTCCATCTTCCACCCTTTGAGCACAGTCTCTTCTTTGATCCTGGTTTGTGTGTTTCTTCATTTTTGCTTCGTCGTTCTTCATTCTCTAACTTGCTTCGTTGTAGATTTGTCAGTTCTTTTGAGGTCAGAAGAACAAGGAGACGGAGAGGATGAGACAAAAGAAGGCGATGAAGGTGAAGGATTGCTGCTGGTGTACGTTTTGGTGCCGGTTTTCGTGGTGGTGTTGATGGTGGCAGTGGTTGTTGGTGGTACTCTTTGGATTCGAAGAAAGCGAGCGTTGAATAAGGCTCGTGTCAACAAACGGCTATCTGGTCTTGCTACCGCTTTGTAATCAATACAAACACTTTTACTGTTTGCTGTTAAAATAAACAAGTTCAATTGTGTGTTAAAGTTTAGCAGAAAGACCTTGGATGTTACCGCCTTCGTTGAGCAAGGCAAAGCAGCTGCTGTAAAGGCCTTTCTTGGTGGCATGCCATGCGGCCCTGTCCGGTGCCTTTTCAGCCATGGTTTCGGCCCATTCTAGTGTTGTGGGCAACAAGTCCCGGAGAGGACCGTACCAATCTATCATGTCCATTTGTCGTGCTTCTTGTGCTCTGTTGTGTGGAAGCAAGAAAGGAAGCAAGGAAGCGTGAGAGACAGAGAGAGAGAGAGAGAGAGAGAAAGGCAAGTACGTGTAACGCTTTCCGGTCAAAACAACGTCTCTTGTGATGCTTGGTCTACTCAATTTGGTTCTATAGGATGTTATAAAATAAAAATGAGTAAAGAAGAGAAGCCACAACAAACCAAAAAAATACTAACGAAACAAGAGAGAGCAGGCCTTGTGGAAGGTGCAAGTGCAGGTCGATGGCAGGGAGACACATCCACCCTCTATCCTCCCTCATGAGGCGATAGTCGTGGGCAAAAGCCAGCATGAGCCCACCAGCAAAACAATGCCCGTTGATCGCCGCAAAAGTGGGCATAGGGAACGTCAGCAGACGAGCGCAGATGTGCTGCAAAGCATTGCTTAGCGCTGGCGCTTCGGCGGGATGATCTTTGGCCCACTACAGAGAGAGAGAGAGAGAGAGAGAGAGAGAAGTTCAACGCTCACAGATGGCGAAAGAGAAAGAGAAACGATGATGAAGAAAGAAAACAGTAGAGCTCTAGTGGAAAAAGGAATTGGCGAAGAGTTTGCAAAACTTTACCTCCAAATCAACTCCATTAGAATAAAAACGGTCGTGACCGGTTGTGATAAGAGCGGCGGCTGTTGTGGACCTGATTTACGAAAAACAACAAAGAAGGAGACAACGGGAATCGGCACTGCTGTTGCAAAAAATCACACAAAAAAGAAAGAAGTACCAACTGTTCGACGACGTCCAAAGCCCTGTTAAGCTCCGCTAAGAAAGACGGGGTGAACCTATTCTCCCCGCTTTGCATGGTCAAGAGGAAGACCTTTCCTTCGTGGAGCCGCTCCAGCTTCACTCTGCCTTGCGACATCTTTTTGTTTTCTCCTCCTCCTCCGTTTCTTTTTTTTAATTCTTGGAAAACGTAAATCAGCGCTTAAAAAAATTGAAGCGGTTCCACGATCAGGGCGTTGGTACCACTTCAGAATGTCTCTGCCGTGGTGCAAGGGTGAAGTTGGATGCGGTCATACGGCAAGACAATTGCACTTCGGATACGGCCATACTGCGGAGAAAGCACCGCTTCCCGTCCGATCAGCGAAGTTAAGCTCCGCCAGGCGATGTTAGTACTGGGGTGGGTGACCACCCGGGAATCCATCGTGCTGTATCCTTTTTTTTACCCTCAGTTACTTATACCTTTGTTAACCGCCGGTTGAGGTCGACAGCTACACCTCCTTCTCTGTTAAAGTTCGCACCGCCTGCGTTGGCTCGAGAGTGGTAGCACGACGTTCACCGGTAGTTTGGTAAAGATGTTTACAAAGCTTCCATGAAGGCCAATAACTTCAAGTGTTGGTACAATGCGTTCATCATCCGGCTAACGTAACAAATAGCTTGTTTTTTTCGTTGGTTCAGCTCATGTGGCTGCCGCTAGTTGGCTAAGTTTTCTGTTGATGCGGGCTTTGTTCTTTGCCTCCTTCCTTCGAAGCAAAATAACGCCAGCCACCACCACTGTCGCCAGTATTACGACCAGGAACAGCGGCACCAACAAGTAGGCCAACCACAAGAGCTCCGGGTCGTCATCCTCCTCTTCGCGATCCGCTCCATCGCCTCCTGAGCCATCGTCCTTAAGCAAGACGGACAGATCTTTAGCAGACAGCAAAGTTTGTCAGACATGAGGGGTTTGCAGTGCAGAGAATGGGAAGAAGGGTTTGGTCACCTGGATCGAAGAAGAGACTTCGGTGAAAAGGCGGCAGATGGAATCGCACGTCAATGGAGTCCACTTCGGTGCTGTTGACGTTGGCTGCCCTCGAAACAATGTCATAAGTGATGGAAACTTGTGTGTCATCAGCGAGGGCTTCCAAAACAACTTGCAGCATTACGCTCCATCCTTTCGACACACTGGCGGACAAACACTTCTCTACAGTTTCTCCGATGCTCTTGCATTCAAACGCTGCACAACAACCGAATGTTAGAAAACAGAAGGAGAAGGACGAAGCAGTAGGATGAAAAGGAGTAGGAGGAGAACAAGTACAAGTACAAGTAAAAGAAAATAGGAGAAGAACAAACGGCAATACCTTGAAGTCGTTGGGAAGATGGTAGTCTCAAAGACATGGTCCAAGTCCAGGTACTACTTGGAGGAGTGGCAGGATAAAAAGGCCATCCATTCACAGTCAACGTGGTTTTGACGGAGGGTCCCACTTGGAAAGTCCTTCCGCTGCCTGGCAAGGTTTCTCTCACACCAGGAGACTTGATGTCCAGGTGAGTGATGAACAGAGTGGAGTTGCTCTCGGCCAGGCTCAAGGACACTTCATGACGCACGGTTCCATCTTCTTCGACTTCACTTCCTTCCTCCGTCCATTCTTCAGGAAGAGAAAGAATAGTATCCTCTGTCTGGAACAACGAAAACTCAGCTTCAAGCTGCAAAGGCTCCAGATCCGAACCGCTTTGAGGAAGAAGAGCAGTGACGTTGTAGTTTGGTTTGTTGGGGGTGAAGGCAACGGAAAGCTCCACCGGCTTCGCCTCCTCCTCTGCTTGTGAGCCAGAATCACTGGTGGATGCCGAGGATGCAGCAGACGAAGAAGCAGAGGAAGAGTCTTGAGCGGAGAGCAGGTGAACAAAGCTCAAAGCTGTTGCCTCGGAGGCGATGTTTAGGTCGTCGGCAGAACCTCTGCCTAGTTGGCCGGAGGAGCCAAAACCCCAGCAGCGAACCGTGGAGTCCGTGAACAGAGCGCAAGTGGTGGAAGAGCTGCACGCAATCTGTTGTGCGGCCACTTGAGCATCATCGAGGGAGAACGCAACTCTGTGTGGCTTCAGGTAGTTGTTGCTTGAACCGTCGCCAACCTTTTCGCAAGCGGAGAGAATGTGAACAAAAGGGAAGCAGTTTGAAAGAGAACGCGTAACAATACCCGGTCGCCTTTTCCCCAACACCAAACCGAAGTATCTTCCAGAATGGCACAAGTGTGCACGTTCCCTCCGCACATCTCTCTCACCGAGTACTCATCTGCTCCCTCGAACAGGATAGGGCCAAGCGTGGCGACCGCTCTGACCACCCCCCAGTTTCGGATATCGTTGTTGCCAAGCTGTCCGTTCTCTCCCCAACCCCAACACCTGGCAGAGCCGTCGTTCAGGACGACGCAGGTGTGGTACCTTGCAGGAAAGAGCTTGCGGGCGTAAAGACCGTTGCCACCAAAGATGACGGCGCTGCTTGCAGTAGCAGGTACGTCTGGATCGGGGTTGCCTTGGCCCAACTGACAAACAAAGTCAGAAAGGAGTGGCGATGAGACAAGAGAAGAGAAGCAGAAGGAAGAAGAAAGAGAGCGAGAGAGAGAGAGAGAGAGAGAGAGAGAGACGCAGAACAAGCACGAGAAGAAGAGAGAGCGCGCGTCAGAGAGAGCAGAGGGATGAGATAACACAAGATACCTGAGCTCTAAAGTTCTTGCCCCAACAAAAGGTATCATTGGATGAAAACAAAGCGCAAGCGTGACTGCTTCCCAGCACGACCTGAACAGGCTTGCCTTCCTCGGGTTTGATCGCCAGATCACTCTGCTCCAAAGTTACGGCGGGGGCCGTGCCATCTTCATTACCGAACTGTCTTCCCCAACAACGCACCCCCTCTATTGCAAACTCTCCTTCGAAGTGTTGGAGGCCGCAAGTCATCTGAAAACCCATTCCCAGGCCATCCAGCTCCAACAGAGTGCCGTTCCACTGTAACGCGGAAGACACACTCAACGGAACAGCATCGGACTTTGCGGGACCCAATTCGCTCTGTCCGTTGCCACCCCAACAAAAGGCATTGCCGCGTGCATGGTTGTCAGTGCTATTGGAAGGCTGAAACAAAACGCAAGCCTGGCTCTCTCCCAGGAGCAAATCTTTGATCAGGTCGCCGTTCTCTGGGTCTGCTGCAGTGGCCTCGTAGAGGTTGATGATGGCCTGCTGGTCTGCTCGCTGGGTGAGGCCGCGAGGCTCGACGTCGGAGTAACCCAGTTGGTACTTGCTGTTCGCCCCCCAACAAACCGTTTTGCCGTTGGCAGGATGATAGAGGCAGAAAAAGTTGCCAGTTGTGCTGCCAGCAAGACGAAGCGGAGATAAAGAGGACGCAACGGAGAGGAGCGAGAGAAAGAGCAAGAGGAGATGAAAGGAAGCAGAGATTAATCTCAACGAGAAACGGGTCACCATTGTTACCGGGTTGAAACGAAGAAAAAAAAATAGCCAACAGTACTTACGTTTCCGAGAAGGCTGTCGCAACATTCTCTTATACGCCCAAGCCAGGTGGCAATTCATTTGAACAGATAATCACTAGTGATACAAAAATCGTGAATTATCCGATTACTTATTGCTAATGAATCGGATATAACCATAAAATTGCGCTATTTTTCGATTTATTCACGACAAATCCAAAAAATCAATTTTTCAGTATTATTGCCGAGAAATTAATCATAAATTCAAATAAATCGTTACTCACTGAGAAAGAAACGGATAAGAAGAGAGAGCTGTTGGAATGGAGAGGGAGCAGGTGGGAGAGGGAAGGGAAGGACCAGCTCAACGAGTGGCAGTGGTACCCGGATGCAGTGCCTACTGGTACCGCTGCGATCAGGAAGATGACGAGGGCTGGGGTTGTGGCTACCGCTGCTGCCAGATGCTCGTCCGGCAGCATCACGCCCTCCGCCATGACGGCGAAGGAGCCGGACAGGAGCCTGCGGACGTTCCAACGATAGCGGGCATCATCTCTACAGTGAACAATGAAATCGCTTCTTCGGCGTCTTCGCTGCCGCCCCTGAAATGGGGCGAATGGATGAGCCTGGAGCACATCATCCACTACTTTCGGTCACAATGGAGGAAGAGAAGAAAGGGACACCCAGACGAGGACTTGGCCTGGGAGTACTTCATCTTCGAGAGTCTTGACAGGCGGGCGGCCCTCGTGTCCAAGCTAGAGGACCACCTTGTTCGGCATCAAAGTCTCGTCATTGTGGAAGGCACTGGCATGATCTTCTGCATAGGAGGGTTCGATTGTCGCAACTCAGTGGTGTACGTCTACATCCTGGACCCGCACGGGCCGCCTACAGTTTGGACGGGTGAAGAAGAAGATGGCCGGGATGCTTGCACGTCCTCAGCATTTCGCTTCAAGGGAGGAGTTGGGTGGATCCCACTCGACCGGCTTCTGTTCGGTACCTGCCTGGAAGAGTTCTTTGCTGCCTTCCCGGAGAGGCGTCAGGAGGAGGCCAACAACGCAAGCACCTCGGATGGCGGCCAAGCCCTCTACGCCGACGTTCTGGATGTGTGTGGAGGTTGGCGGTTCCTGTTCATCCAACCATTGCCCCAGTGATCGGCCTTGGCATCCTGTTCGTTGGATCCACATATTAACAACAAACGCAAAGCACATGTGTAAATAAATATTTATTTTATTCATTTGTAATATGGCAGAATAAAAACACAGCACTTTCAAGCCTGTTGGCGGGGAACCACGCGAACGTGGAAGTTCTTGGGGTGCAGAGTGAGGCCGTAGACGCCCTCCAACGAAGGCAAGTGCTTAGGGTCCACCGGAAGGAAGCTAAAGTGGTACATCATGTTGGAAATGGCCACGAACAGCTCCGCGTCTGCAAGAATGTTACCAGGGCATTGCCTAGGTCCCAGAGAGAAAGGCACCATCTTCTTCAGCAGCTCTGGGTCCTCCAAAAATCTCTCCGGTCGGAACACGTCTGGCTGTGCGAACACGCTTTCGTCCATCTTTTGAACATTGCAAGTTAGACGCCAGAAAGACAAACGGACATAGGGAAGTAAGTGCATACCATAGCAGCATAAAGGTTAGGCAGAAGCATAGCTCCTTTGGGAAGGATGTAGCCTTGAACTTCGACATCCTCCATGACCATGTGCGGCACTCCAAACGGAGCCACCGCGATGAAGCGGAGGGATTCCATGATAGTTGCGTTGAGGTACGGCAAAGAGTCTTTCTGCTCGGTGGTGATGACGAGGCCTCCCTTATTGTCTTGCCCTTCCTTCTTTCTCTGGATGCGCTCATCCAGCTCGGCGTGGATCTTCTTTTGAACCTCTGGGAAGTGGATCATGTAGAGAGTGAACCACTCCAAAGCGGTAGAGGTGGTGTCAATACCGGCTGCAAAGATGTCGTTGAGCAAGGCCAGGCACCTCTTGTCCGTCATGTACTCGGCCTGTTTGGCAAACTCCTCTTTCTCGCGGTGGACCATGACCTGGTCTATAAAGTCCTTGGGCTGCTCCGGGTTCAACGCCTTCTTGTGTTGTTGCCAGGACTCTCCCAAGAACTTGTAGATGGATTCGGCGACGCCGCTCAACTTGCTGCGTTCCGGGCTTGGCAACAGGCGCAGAGGAGAGAAGTAGTCGGCAGGGTTGGCGTTGCCACAGACCTCAAAGACATAGTCATAGGCTTTGTAGAGAGTCTCAAAGTCTTTGTCCTCTTTCTTATCAAAGTGGCGGCCGAACATGAGGTTGCCGATGACGCTCATGGAGAAGCGTTTGTAGGAGGTATGCAGGTCGACGGGGGTTTGGTTTATCTGGCGGAGTTCCTCAAGGAGGAAGGAGACCTCTTCGTGGATGGTGGGCTCGATCTCTTGCACACGAGTCTTGCTGAAGAGAGAGGCATAAGCTAGCTTGCGAAGAGTTCGCCATTGAGCTCCTGTAATATTATTTTTTTTGAGTAAAAACAATACCAAAATGCAAATAGGAGAGCGCTAACTAACCATAAGAGCAAAGAGACATATCATCTCCGTTGTTGGTGACGGCATCCAAGTTGATCAACCTGGGCCTTCCGGCCGTCTTTGTTCCTTTCTTTTGCAAGACCTCAATGACAGTGTCCAGGTCGTTGGCCACCACGACAAACCTTTCTCCCAGCTGCAAGGAGAAAAGTCCGCCGTACTTCTTGCCCAGCCGCTGCAAGCTGAGGTGAGGAGTGGAGCCAAGAGCGAGGAGGTTGCCGAGGATAGGAAGTCTCCAAGGGCCAGGAGGGGCGCGCTCCGGTTTGCGTTGGGCGGTCCAAAACAGGTAGGCCACACAGACCGCGATGATGGCGACCAAGACCTGAAACATTGTGGTTTGTTTGTGTTCTTGCAGAACTGAAAACACAAGAACAGATAACTCATTTTTATACACGAGCTAATATTGACTTTGTCCAATGGTGCAAAAGTCCACGCCTCGAGGCAGCAATTAGTTTATCTGTTCTTGCTGCTGCCTCCTCGTGTTTTCTGCATGAGGTCAAATTTTTTTAATTTAAGTCAGTCAAGCCGATCCATGGGACAACGAAAATAAAGCAAAATTAGTAAAAGGAAAACAAAAAAACAGAGAAACAAAAAATAACCCACCTCCGGCGTGCCTAATCACGGCTTGTCTTACGACTCGCTATAAGCAACGGTGCCGGCACCAAAGCAACCTTACCGCCTACCGCCCCTCACAGAGGAGGAGGAGGAGGTGGTAAGTGCTTGCAACGTAAAAAAGCGGATCAAGATGTTTCGGGCGGCGTTGGCATCTCGATCCGCCTGGTAGCCACACTCGGGTTGAGGGCACCGAAAGGTCTTGTTTCCCCCCAACTGGTGGTGGACTTGGCCGCACTTGCCGCAGGTCTTGGAGGTGTATTCCTCATCGCAGAGGCAGACCGTACAGGACGGAAATTGCTGGGCCTTGTTGAGGAGCCTCTGCCTGAAGCGATAGTGGGACCAGGTGAGCATGGCTCTGGCCGTTCGCGAGCCAATGCGGCGGTGGCCTCGCCGCACCATCTGCTGGCTCCTGAACTCTGGCAGAAGGATGAGGGAGAAGTTCCTGACCAACCAAGACACGAGCTTCTTGTGGAGGTCATCCACCAGGTTGCGGATCCTCTGGCGAAGCCGAGCAGCGGCCCTTCGGAGACGGCGCCGTTGTCTGTGGTTGACCTTGGTGCCCTTACTCTGCATGCGATCCAGTCCGTACACCCCACCCCACACCCCAACCCACCACTTTGCCTTCAAAGGCGTGGGAGAAGGAAGGGTTGTTTTGGCGGGAAACATGCTCATTGGCCCAAAAGACTAATGTCGTGATTTCTTTTTTCGTTGTCCTTAGATCTTATGATCTTTGCGCCGCCTTAGTAATGACGTTCTCCTATCCGCGTTACAGACTGCGAGAGATGGACACGAGCAAAGGAATCATTCCTGTCGACATTGTGCTGACGTAATCGATAATGTCGACTAAAATTTTTCCCGCCCTTTTTTTTCCCGCCTTTTCCTTCGCTCTGCCTGTTTTGCACGCGACGGGTTTTCCTCTTCGCGCTTGAAAAAAAAAACATCATTTTACTACACTAAAGCAAAGCAAAGCAAAGCGTAGCAGCAGCGGATAGCTTCCTTCCTCCTCCTCCTTCGCACACAACAAAATAAAAATCAACAATGGCTCTCAGCGGCAAGTTGGCTAAACTGTCCTTGGACGACGTGGAACCCCTGCAGGTACTGAAGAACCTCAAGAAGGACGCGCTCAACATCCTGTACCAGGCCGAGACCTGCGAGGAAGTAGCTCTCGATGCCGCCTCTGCGCTCAACTCGGTGATGTGCTTTGTGGAGCAGGCCGCCATCAAGTGCTTTGTCGGCAGCCTCAACAAGGAGCTCCTCGCCCGTGCCGTGGCCCCCCTCAACATTGACCACAAAGCCGCCGGCAACAACCCCAACTCCAAGAACGTCCTCTCCAAGCGTCTCTCCGAGAAGATGAACGAAGAGGGCATGCTCACCTTCCTCGCTACTCACCCCTCTGTGGAGGACCTCAAGATCTTTGCTGAGTTTGTGGAAGCCCCTTCCTCTGGCAGCGCAAAGAAGGAGAAGATCGCCGCCGCTCTCACCGAGCACTTTATGAGCTTGGGCCTCGTGGCTCACCTCCAGACCTACCCCCTCCAAACCCTGCAACTCGTTTGCCAAGCCGCCAAGCTGGATGACCAGGAACAGCCTGTGGGCGCCTCCAAGCCTGTCCTTATTGACGCTATCCTCTCTGGCAAGGCCATTAAGAAGACCTCCAAAAAAGGCGCTGCCCCCAAGTTCTCCAAGACAAAGAAGCCCATCAAGAAGGGTATTACCTACCAGGACATCTACCAACACTACTACAGGCCTGAACTCGTAGAGTACTGCAAGGAGAACGGCCTCTTGTGCAGCGGCTCTAGCAAGCAACTGATCAACAGGATCCTCGCCTGGTTGGACGGTGACAAGGAGAACACTACTCCCAAGGCCCAAAACGTTGAAAAAGCTCCTGAACCCGCTGCTACGAAAGCAAAAACTAAAACCACCAAGTCCAAAGTTCTTCCAGTGGTGAAGGAAGAACCTGAGGACGAAGAGGAAGCACATGAGGTGGAAGAAGAGGAGGAAGAGGAGGAAGGGGAGGAAGAGGAAGAGAACAAGCTGATTTTGGACCTGTCGAAGCTGAAGAGTTATAAGATTGCCGAGCTGCAGCAGTACTGCGAAGAACAAGGCATTCAAGTGAACGGCAAGACCAAGCAATCCCTTGTGACTGCCATCCTTGCTCACCACGAGGACTAAGCCCAACAACCACCACGAACAACGATAACAGGTGTGCGATGCATCGCCTTGTTAGAAGTTGCTTTTGAGAGAAAAAGAGGAGCTCGGTAGCAGCCAACGCATCGAACAAAACGATCGACGAGGGAAGAGGTCAATTCGTCTTTGCTCGTTTTTATGTGTGTTTATTTTGCTTTGTCTGCTGCCATGTGCCAGACACTTCATTTTTTTGTATCTTTTTCAAACAAGCATTTCTCTTTCACCCGCAGCTTTTATCTTCTTCATGAGTTAACAACACGCTTTTTCTGCTCTCTCTCTCTCTCTCTCTCTCTCTCCTCTCTCTCTCTCTCTCTCTCTCTTTATCGTTATGAAGAAGAGGAGATGTCTTGTTCAAAGCTCTCCTCATGAAGCTCAACGGGAATGCCCAGCGCTTGGAACTGAGCGAGCTGTTTGTCCAGAATGCAGCTGGACAGTTGTTGGTCTTGCTCGTTGCACTTGCTTCTGTCCCCTTTGTGGCGCGCAAGGCAGAGTTTGAAGGCTTTCGTGGCATCGGGACAGAGGAATTCGCTCATGCAACTGTCCATTGTTTGTTTTTCTGGTTCGCAATGGGACTCGTCTCCGTTGTTTTGTTCCAAACCTTTGTTTTGTTGATCAGTGAAACGAAGAAAGAGAAAGAGAAAGAGAAAGAGAAAGAGAAAGAGAAAGAGAAAGAGAAAGAGAAAGAGAAAGAGAAAGAGAAAGAGAAAGAGAAAGAGAAACG
The DNA here is from genome assembly GCA_031835245.1 of Balamuthia mandrillaris. NCBI lineage: Eukaryota > Discosea > Longamoebia > Balamuthiidae > Balamuthia > Balamuthia mandrillaris. Next base: position 15,547 of record JAVKOQ010000417.1, on the reverse strand, counting down.
ACGAAAGAGAAAGAGAAAGAGAAACGACGAAAGAGAAAGAGAAAGAGACGACGAAAAGAGAAACAATGAAAGAGCAACATGAATAAGAAACGAACAAAAAACAAAGAGACGAAAGAAAAAGAGTAACGATGGGAGAAGAACGAGTAAAGAGAAGGAGAAGACTGGAATGGCATACATTGTTCTAGTTGGTCAGCAAACTTGCCACACCGCTGCTCCGCGCCTTGATCAAAGGAGGAGCTGCCCTTGGCCATGCGGTCGAGAGCAGAGTCCAGACAGGTCTGCATCTTCTCCGAGAGGTCCAGGCACTTGCTGATGTCATTTCCGTTGTCCCTGTAGCACTCCAACGCTTTTCTTGTTTCTCTGGGACAAAGCAGCCCACTAAAACAAAAAGTTGGTGACTAAGAAAGAAGAATAAAGACGCAGAAAGCAGAAAGAAGAATAGGATCATGAAAAGCAAACCTCATGCAACTGATCTCGCTTCGCCACAGTGACTGACAGTAAGCATGGGCTTCCCCATACTTGGCATCACACGCGGTTCGCCGGCCTGCCCAATCTTGGCATTCCTTCAGCTTCGTCCGTAACAAATGTGCCGTCTTCCGTCGTTCTTCCATTTTTTTTTTTTTGTCAAATAAATTTCCTGGAATTCATTTATCATGTCGTCACGAACGTCAATAGGAATGTCTGGCATTTAAACATTGCAAGGAATGTTTGCAATGTGTGTCTACAAAAAAGACCGCCACACGAAGAAGAGAGGAGTGACGAAGAAGGTTCACACACCAAAGATGTCCGCCACTTTCCTTCAAGGAGGGTCTTACTTCAGGTACAAGCGAGACAACAGCCGCGTTGCACGTTGGTTATGGACGGTCTATCATGACAGTCGGCAACGAATATTGTCCGCACGCGACGGCAACAACAAGGACAAAGAAAAACTGAAAGAGGGAGGGAGCTCTACCACCCATGGTGCTGCACGACCCTCCACGAAGCTCTCGCCAGACGACCTGAGTCGAATGGTTCCCACTCTGTGCGAGGCCATCGAGGCGGGCTTGATCGAAGTGCCCAACCGCTTCTTCCTCCTGCTGCACAACACCATCCAAGCTCGCCTTCGGCACTACCAGAGATACGTCCAACACGCTGGAAAGCTCACTGGACAGAGCAAAGAGGACGTGGAGCAAAGGAACCAGTCGCACAAGTACTACGTGGATGCCTTGCAGAATGCTTTCGAACGGTTGGGCGGCGGCCACTGGTTGGCTGGTCTCGGCACGGCCAAAGAGGAAGAAAGCCCGTCGGGGTCTTCTGCGCCCTCCTCTTCAAGCCCCACGAACGACTGCGCTGACAGCCGCAAAGGGGAACAACAGAGACAAAACTACTACGAGCTGTTAGAAGTGGAGGAAGAAGAGACAAAGTCGGATGCAGAAAGCAAAGGTCAGGGCGACAACAAGGCTCAAACGGAAGGCATGTCCGCGGTCAGCAATGGCCCAAGAAACCGGAAGAAAAACAAAAAGCGGCAGCAACAACGCGCCGATGTGCGGCGTGCCCCGTCCATTCCTCTGCACGAATTCGAGATCGTCAACGAGTCCGAGACGTTCTTCGCGGTGGCCTGCTTCCTCAACGATCTCAGCGACATTCGCGCCTTTGTCAAAGCTGTTTGGCAGGAATATGCCGAATGCAAAAAGGGAGCAAGCGGAGGGGAACAAGCAAAGAACAGACGGATGGGCCTTTCCATGGCAGCCTTGCTGACCAATTTCGCCCTTCAGGCAGTGGCTCGCATGGAGATCGAGTTCTACATCATGTTCCCAACATTCTCCAGCTTTGAGGATATCCTCAAAGAGCTTTCTCTTGCTGTGAAAGCGCCTACCGAGAGAAAGGAAGAAGAGGAGTTTGCTGACTGGATGTTGGCTTTTCCCTGCTACGCTTTAAAGGAGTTCAGCACCACGCTGCGCCCAGGTCGTACTTCTATGCCTAAAGATGGCTACTTTGGTATTTTCAGGCCCGAAAGAGATCGCTCCATCATGTCCCAGGCTGACAGAATAAAAGAGGACCTAAACCTTCTCTTCCAGCATCTCGGCTACTGGGCCACGTGTGCCGAGCTCAGTTCTTTTCCTTCCTCGGACACAGCCTCAAAGAGCCAGTTCTACTGGGACAACGCCATGGTGGGGCACATGCGACAGTTTTGCAAGGACCGACGCTTCACTGTCCACTTGCTCGTTGCGCTGAGCATCTTCCTGGATTGCATTCACATCTGCCGACGTGCTCCGAACAACATCCAACGAAGCTACCAAGAGATGAGGGCCGGAATGGCAGAGGTCTTCCTCGACTTGGATTGGTACGTCACCCACAAGTTCCAGTACAAGTTCATACAGGGAGATGACGGCAGGGAGGTAATCCAGAAGAGCATGCAGCTACAGAGAAGCCTCATGGAAGATCCCTTGCGTGAGCTCTGCCGCACCAAGGCGGAGCTCCAAAGCAGCAACTACACCAAGGGAGACCTCTTCCGTTTTGACCCTTGGACCTGTGGTGCCTGCTTGCTCTCCCAACAGGCCGAGGTGTATTACCTGGGAGTACAGATTATCAACGGGACGGGCTTCTTTCTCACCATGGCTCACTTGCACCACGCGCTGGTTACCACTGGAAGGCTGGACCCCATCGAGCCGGTGCAAAAAATCATTGAGGCCCTGAGGCACAGGCTCTTTTGTCTGTCGGACCTGCCGGAGACGCCTTCGGAGTGTTTGACCACGTTGTGCTTTAGCTTAGGAGTTAGGCCGGAGAGCTTTGCCAGAAACAAGCACAACAAGAAGCACACCCTCCAGTACAACCCTGCAGGGAAGGGTCTTAAGGAGGATGACAGTTTGTGCTACTACTTCGAACGATATGGCAAGTTGAGCAAGGATTGGGAGGACAGGCTTGCACCTTCGGCATTATCCTCTTCGAAACCATCCCACAAAAAGAAAGAAATGAGTGGCAACGATGGAAGCAAAGGAAGCGAAGAGAAAGAAGAAGAAGAAGAAAATAAAGAAAAAGAGCAAACGGATCAAGCCAACAATAGCTGTGAGGCCGTTGAACGTCTTGAACGGCTGAAAGCACTGCTCCAAGAGAGGACCAACGACTCGATTAGCGACCTCGTTCGCCTCAACTTCTTTGCCCTCCACCACTTTGCCATGGACGTCATCAGCAAGGTCTACGAGGACACCCGAGACGATATCTGCCTGGCCTTAGGCTCCTCTGACCTTTTGGACCACCCCCACCAAATGCCCTTTGTGGTGGGGTACATTTTCATGGCCGCGAAGCTTATCCCTTTGACGCCCACCAGCCTGTCAGGAACCATTTGGGCGAATGCCGCGCAGGCCTTCCAAAGCGTGGCTGCCTCCTGGGACATGAACCGGTTTATCTTCTCTCGTTCTGGATTTTAGAAAGCTAAAAACCTTATTCTTCATGCTTTGCCGTTCTATTTCTGAAGCCTCCTTTCTTCAGGCACGATTGTTATTGCAAGAGATGTCTGTCTAACGCTCTCCTCCTCCATTTTTTTTTCCTTCTTCCTCTTTTTTTCGTTTTCATGGAGAACGTCCTCTTTTTTTTTTTTTTTTTTTTGAAAGCAAAACTCTTTTTCTCCGTCTTTGCACATTCGAGGAAAGGGCCTTTCCTCCGCGCCGTCCATGTTGCACAGAGGAAGACCTTTCTTCTTCAGGCAGTTGTTTCCCGCCGCGAATTGAATCCCAAACAGCAACAGAAGAGACAAAACTACTACCAGTTGTTGGAAGTGGAGGAAGGAGAAGTGAAGATCCCAGAAGAAGAAGACCAGCGCTTCAAGAAGATGGCTCCCGAGGAGAACCCTTGGCTGGAGGGCATGTCCACTGTCAACAATGGCCGCAGGAAAAACAACAACAGAAAACGACAACATCAACAACGAAAGCAGCAACAGCGCATCGACATCGGTCGTGCCAAGTCCATTCCTCTGCACAAGTTCGAGATCGTCAACGAGTCAGAGACGTTCTTTGCGAACGGAACGGCTGCTGAAGAAGAACAAGACAGGAGAGCGATGGGTCTCTCCACGGCGGCTTTGCTGCCACGGCTTTGCTGGCAGTGGCTCGCATGGAGAACGAGTTCTACATCATGTTCCCCAAGCTCTCCAACTTTGAGGATATCCTCAAAGAGCTGGATCCAGTGTGCGCCTCGTTGTATGTTCAGAGAGAAACACAGGACCTCAACGAGCTCATGCAGTGGATGCAGGTCTTCCCCTACCTCACCATGAAGCAATTCAGCGTCATTATGGTTCCAGGGCGTATGCCTATGCCCAGACCAAGCCACCTTGACATTTTCCAACCTGAGAGAGACCGCTCTACTATGTCAAACACCGAAAAATATAGAGAGAACCAACACCTTCTCAGCCAACATCTGGGTTACTGGGCGTCATGCGCCCAGCTCGACGCCTCGTAGAACGCACCTCCCTTGGACATTTCTACTGGGACAATACCATGGTGGGCCACATACGGCAGTTCTACAAGAACCGACGCTACACTGCCCACTTCGTTCTTGCCATGAACATCTTCCTGGACTGTGTCCACACCTGCCGACACGCCAACATCCAACGCAGCTACCAGAAGATGAAGGCTGGCATGGCGGAGGCCTTCCCAGACGTGGAGTGGTATATCAAGGACAAGTTCCACTACCTCTTCAGCAGTGGGACGACGGAAGGAGAGTCATGCAATTTTGCATGGAGTCGCAGAGAATGCTTTTAGGGGACCCTCTTCGAGCCTACTGTCGCAACAAGGACGAGACCTACGAGCGGAGCTACGCCACAGGAGACATGTATTGCTTCGACCCTTGGACGTGTGGTTCCTTGCTGCTCTGTCAACAGGCCGAGATAAAAACTTCGGCGTCCACGTAGTCAATGGGACAGGCTTCTTTCTCACCATGGCTCACTTGCACAATGCTATTGTAGCTGCTGGTCGGATGGACCCCATCGAGCCAGTCCAGAGGATCATTGACGCCCTGAAACGTCGGCTCTTTTGTGTTTCGGATTTGCCTAGAACTCCTTGGGAGTTCTTGACCGCTTTGTGCTTTTCCCTTGGGGTGAAACCAGAGAGCATTGCCAGGAACAAGCACGACAGAAAGGGCAGAGCCTTGAAGTACCATTCGGAGGGGAAGGGCCTGGAGGACGACAGCCTGTACTACCACTTTGGACGTTACGGCAAGTTGAACAAGGAGTGGGAGGACAAACTGGCTGTCTTTTCTGTGCAGTCATCCCCCAGCATAGGGAGCAAAAAGGACAACCAGAAAGAAGAAGAGGAGGAGGAAAAACGAGAAGCGGAAATCAACACCAGCTGTGAGGCCCTTGTGCGCCTGGAGAGACTAAAAGCCTACCTCCAATCCCCCAACACCATGGACCTTATCCGCCTCAACTTCTTTGCCCTGCACCGCTTCTCCATGGACGTCATCCACAATGTCTATGCGGACACCCAAGCGGAGCTCTGCCTGGCCATCAACGCCTCCGAGCTGATCGAGCACGCCTACCAGATGCCCTATGTGGTGGGGTACCTCTTCCTGGCCGCCATGGAGGTCCCCCTGACGCCCCTCAGCCTGATGGGGAGCATTTGGGCCAAGGCTGCCCAGGCCTTCCAGAGCGTGGCCAGCTCTTGGGACACGAGTCGTTTCTACTGGTCTCGCTCTGGCGTTTAAAAATAATTAAAAAAAAAGGTATTATTATTCTCTTATTATTTTATTATTTTTTTAAAAACAAAAAAATATCAGCTTTTGACCTCAAATTTTGCACGATTCGTGCACGATATGGCCGTAGGAAGAAATGACATCAGCAGGCATGGCATGTTTGATCTGATTGGTCCAATATCTCAAACAAAACAAAATTATATAAAGAGAAAAGAAAGGCGTGAGGGAGAGAATAAAAACAAAGCCATCCCTTCAGGGGTTTCTTCTTTTCCTCTCTGGCCTTTTTAAACCACCCAACAAAGTAATAAAGAAGTATGGAGAAAGAAGAAGGCCAGGAAGGGGTGGTGGTCCGCAAGCTCACCTCAGCAGAGGAGGTGCGAAGAACGGCTTGGCGTTTTGCCGCTGACGAGGGCTGGAACCCAGGTTGGACTTTGGCGCTTCTCCACCTCTTTTGTTCACTCTTCACTCTTGCTTTGGTCTGAAATGTTCCTCTCTATGAGTGTAGGCAAACATGACGCCGAGGCCTTCTTTGCTGCTGACCCGGATGGCTTTTTCGTGGCAGAGCTGAAGGGCGAGCCCGTGGGCACACTCTCGGCGGTCACGTATGGCAAGACCTTTGGCTTCCTTGGTCTCTACGTTGTCAAGCCTGAACACAGAGGACGCGGTTTTGGCATTGTTCGTTATTCTCTTCCCTTCTTCTTTTCTTCATTGTTTCTTGTGCTAAGCAACCAAAAAAAAAAAGGCAATGTGGAAGAAAGCGATGGAATACCTACAACAAGAGAAGGACAGAGTGATAGGGTTGGACGGCGTTCTCGCCCAAGAAGCCAACTACCGTCGTTCCGGATTCTCTTCCTACTACATGCACATCCGCTATCAAGCCACCGTGCAGCATCTCATCACGTACTCTTCATCTTCTGATGTGATGGAAGGAAATGGCTTTCATTTGAAGCCATGCACCGCTTCGTTGATGGAGCAAGTGGAGGCCTACGACCGACAATGCTTTCCTGGACCGAGAACAGCCTTTCTTCAGAAATGGCTCTATGCTCCTGACTCAGTTTCTTTGGTTGCCTTCTCCAAAGAAGAAGGAGAAGGAGAAGCGATAAGAGGGTATGGAACGATTCGTGCTTCGTTAGGTGGCTACAGAGTGGGTCCTCTCTTTGCCGATAGCAAAGAAGTGGCCAAAGCTTTGCTTCTCGCTTTAGCTTCTTCTCTTTCTTCTTCTCCTTCCTCCTTTTCTTCTTCCGAGTTGTTGAATGCAGTTGTTTCGGTGGACGTGTCGGAGGCAAATGAAGAGGCGGAGAAGATGGCGAAGGACGAGTTGGGAATGGTGGACGTGTTTCGCTGCGTGCGGATGTACCATGGAGGAAAGAGGCCTCAACACGCTCTCCACAAAGTTTTTGCTTGTACTACTCTTGAACTGGGCTGAACGAAAGAAAATGTTATTTTCACATTTAACAAAAGAGAACGCTAGATAGAGCTCAAAGGAAAAACGCTTTCTCCTTTGGCGAAAAGAAAGAAAAGAGATTCTTAGTGCCAAGGAATGGCCACGTGGAAGAGAAGAACGTAAAGCATAGCTACGAAGGAGGACAGGATCATCGCTGGAAAACCAACTTTGAAAAACGCGTTGAACGTTATAGGATAGCCCTTTCGGTGTTTGTAGAAAGGCGTTAGTGAAGAAGAGAAAGGGCACACAAATTGGACGAGAGTACCTGTTGTTCAGAAAGACCAGCAGCAACAACGTTTGCGGATGCACCAATCAGCGTGCCGTTGCCTCCAAAGCAGCAACCAAAGGAAAGGGCCCAAACCATCGGTTGAAGAGGTAGTCCCAGGTCGCTGTTCGCCAAAGTTACCACCACCGGTATCATCGTTTGTGTGAACGGAATGTTGTCAATGCACGCTCCCACTATCGCCCCCACCTGTATATTTTTAAAATAAATGCAACATGTTAAAAAAGAGGGGGAGAGAGAGAGAGTGAGAGCGAGAGAGAGGGAGAGTGAGAGCGAGAGAGAGGGAGAAAATAGTTTACCCAAATGATGATGATAACAGCAACGGCCAGCCTGCCGTTCCCCTCTGGCACTTTCTCCACCACCTCCTTGCACATCTCCGCAATGAACTCCATCAACCCCATCTCCTCCAACGCTCTCATCAACACAAACAGTCCAGCAAAGAAGAGCAAAGTGGAGAGCTCGATCTTCTCCAACACGTGATCCACGTCCTTCACTCCGCTCACCAAGAGATGAATCATGGCGCCTATAATGGCTATCCAAGCCAAGTTGAGATGAACAGGAACAAAAGAGTGAATGAAGAAGAGGATGATGACTGCGATGAGGACGATGCAGGACTTTATGAAGAGGGGCTTGTCGGTAATGGTGTACTTCTCTTCGAGCTCTTCGATGTTGAGATAACGATGATTCGAGTCGTTTTCGTTGGCTTCTTCCTCTTCGATGATCATTTCTTCTATAGTTCCGTGCTCTATATCGTTATCTGAAACTTTTTCTTTATATTTTCTTCTTTCTTCTCCTTCTTCACTTTCCGAACCTGAAGAAGAATCACTTGAAGAGGAAGATGTCGAAGAATCTGATGAAGTTGTCGTTCTTCTCCTTCGAATATCAGTTGAGTTGCTCTGTGTAAAACTCTGGTTCATCTTCAGCTTTTCCTTCTCCAATTGTAACTCTAACTCTTTGATGTAATCCAACAACTTATACTTGACCATCTTCTCCTCCTCTCCATCATGCTCCCTGATTCTCTCCGCCGTCTTCTTCCATATCTCTATCTCCTTCATTCGACCCTTGATCGGATTTGGCTGCAACCTATCCTTCAACAAGAACTTGAGATAGAAAAAGGTCGCAATGAGAGCCATGATAACTCCGGGCGCTACATGCAAGGCAAAGTTTCCAAAGTTGATGTCTCCGGAAGCTTGTATCTTGGCATCGTTGACGATGAGGATGTTGGGAGGGTCTCCCACAGCGGTCGCCGTGCCTCCGATGTTGCTAAATATCACCTCGGCTATGATGACCGGTATCGGATCCAAATCTATGACCTTGCAGAGACGCACCGTTACCGGAGTTAGCAGGAGAATGGTGGTGACGTTGTCGAGAAAGGCGGAGATGACAGCGGTGAAGACGCAGAGAATGGTGACGAGGCGCCAGATGTTGCCGCGGGAGAGCTTGTAGGCTTTGACGGCACAGTACTCAAAGAAACCTGTATCCGAAAAGATCCCTACCATTAACATCATTCCGAACAATAAACCTTTTTGTTTTATGTTTCAGAGTCAGTAAAACAAAAGAGAAAAGAGTTGAGTTTTCTAACGAACCAAGTGTGTCATAGTCTATCCAAGTGATGACATCAAGAAAGGCAGGGCGAGTGTGAATGCGAGACAACACAGCCAACGCCCAAAAGGAACCCAACAGAGCGACAATGGTGCGATGCATCGTCTCCAAGATGATCATCACGTACACGAGCACCAAGATGATTGCAGCAAAGATGACCTGATAACGAGCCATAAAGTCCAGTTGTTGGATCCATAAAGTGAGGCCTACTGGTGTCTGTTCAGATTTTTGTTACTTTAGGTTACGTGAAGGTTGAGAGAGAGAGAGAGAGAGAGAGAGAGAGAGAGAGAATGGATGAGAGTTTTTATCTAAAACTTTCAACGTACAGTGCTTTCGGTTTCCACGAGAATACGCCATGACTTTGCTTTGCTTTGCTCCGAGTCCGAAAGATCGAACTCGATCGTTTCGCTAACTTCTACTTTCTTCAGCAAACGAACGCTCTGTTTCTCAAACGTGGCCCAAGTCTCATTCGTTTGGGAGCCTTGGAGAGAGAACTTCAGGTGTACAGGCTCGACAAACGGAGGAACTGTTATCTCTTGTCCTATAACTTTCATGTGGATTCTGTCCATTGGCAACTCGTTGCTGAGCTCTATCATCTGTTTGCGTTTTAATGTCAGAGAAGGAGAACTAGAGGAATGAACACAGCAGAGAAGAGAAGAGAAGAGAAGAGAAGAGAAGAGAAGAAGAAGAAGAAGAAGAAGAAGAAGAAGAAGAAGAGCAAGAAGAAGAACAAGAAGAAGAAGAACAAGAAGAAGTCAAGAAGAAGAAGAAGAAGAAGAAGAAGAACAAGCAGAAGAAGAACAAGAAGAAGAAGAAGAAGAAGAAGAACAAGAAGAAGAAGAAGAAGAAGAACAAGCAGAAGAAGAAAGGAGAAGAAGAAGAAGAAGAAGAAGAAGAAGAAAAAACGAATAGAACAAAAAAGACAAAGCATACAGTGGGCTCGGCTGTTGAGACGGCAAGAATGTGAAGTAAAGCCTGACCATGATCAGGATCCTGCTCTCCGGTGAACAACCACAATGCAAAGGCAAAGATGCCCATGATGAAAAATACTTTCAGCGTTTCTCTTCGGCAGCACACGCGAAGCACTTGCCGCCACGCTGGAAGCTCCTGACAGAACTCCGAAAACAGAGCACGCCACGAAGGTAGGCGAGAAGGAGGCACTGCCTCCTCCTTCTTCTTTCTGCGTTTTCTTCTTCTTCGTCTTTCAGAAGAGGAAGCATGAAGCAGAGAGGACTGCTCTTCGTTTAAAGCAGACCTGGCTCCTCCTCCCTTAAAAAAACGACAATGAGAAGGAGAGGGAAGAAAAAAGAAAGACGAAAGAAGAAAGAAGAAAGAAGAAAGAAGAAAGAAGAAAGAAGAAGGAGAGAATACCAAATGATAGGAAGGTGCAACTGCTGCGCCGTAGTTGGAAGGGCCAGCGGAGGAGAAGGTATCAACATCGCTCCAGCTTTCGCTGTAAGAGGAAGAAGGTCTATCCGTCTCCTCGTCAAAAACAGAACCGAGCGTGGAGTGCTGGTACGACTGCTCCATTTCTTGTTCTCTGTTTATCCTTTTTTTTTTCAAAGTCATTTAATGCAAATGGTGAAATATTTGACAAAGAGAAAGAAAGAAAAGAAGAAAGTACCTAAACTCTACTGTCGCTTTGGTTTTGCTTCACTTTTGTTGTTGTTATTGGAGCGTACTCACACTATCACCAAGGGAGGGAGCTTCTGTTGAGTTTTAATGTTTCCTCCAAAGCTTTTTCTTTTCGGCAATTCCCGTGAAATTAAATCCATATTGAATTATTTATGTCGACATGGTGAATTACCTATTAAGGTAAACATTCCAAGAATTCCTTACTTTATTTGGTAATTTTGTGTGTAAATTTTCGTGTCGTCATGAATACTGGTAATTATTTTTTATTTTATTTTTTGTTTTCTTTATTTTTTCAAAGTTTTGAAGGTTTTAATGCTTCTTCCGTGGAGGGTTTGCTTTGGGTTGCTGTTTGTCGTTGGTCCTTCAGTACCTTTTGGAATACGCTCGTGAAGACCGCTTCTTCTTGTGCTCCTCCAAAAGCATATCTTTTACAATAAAAAAAGTTGATGTGAGAATAAAGAGAGAAACGATAAGAAAAGAAAAAGAAGAAAGAATCGAGAAGAAAGAAAGGAAAGGGGAAAGACAGCAAACTTGTCATTAAAGATAAAGTGAGGCACGCCATGAACGCCTCTGTTGTCTTTCAGCTCTCTGTCCAGCATCAGCACAAAGTCCAGGTCTTCCTCCCCATCGAGAAATTGCTCTGTGGGAGTTCGCTCTAGCCCCGCTCTTTCGGCGGCAGCTAAGAGGACATCTTTGGAGGCTAGGTTTTGCCCTTCTTCGAAATAGATTTTGTAAACCTGTTCTAATGTCTGTTTGTTGGGATGAAAGTAAGCCAGTGGGGAAGAGGAAGCAGAGAGGAGAGGAGAACCGGTAAAAAGGCGAGTGGAGAGAGATGACAGAAGCAGAGAGAGGCAGTGAATGAGAAAAAGAGAGAAGATCAGGAGGACCTCTTGCTGTTTGCCTTTACGGTGCGCATATTCTAACAGGCGATGAGAAAGAACGGTATTGCCGATGGTTCCATCTTCTTTAAACTTTATGTTCAATGATTTTCCTGTTTGATGTTTGCAGACGAGAAGAATGGAACAACGAAGAAGATGGACGAAAGAGAAGGAACAGAACGAAAAGAGAGGGAGAGGAAAGACGAGGAGAGAAGAGTAAGGATTTGAGAAGCGGAGAGTGAGGAGAGGACGAATAGAACAACAACGTAGAGAAGAGAGATCATACAGATAAAAGGGAGAGGAGGACAGAGGAGGAAGGAGAGAAAGGAGAAGAGTGAGAGAGAGAGAGAGAGAGAGATGAGCTTTGTGGGAGAAAGAGAAGAGAGACCAAAAGCAGCAGAAAGGGAAGAGAATGGAAGCAAAAGCAGAAGAAGAACGGGGAGGGAGTGAGAATGACAAACCTAACTCTTGCAGGGAGCGAACCATGACGCCATAGCGCTCCTCTCCGACCCGCTTGCGATAGAAGGCGCGCTTGTCGAGGCCTTCCTTCGGCAGTTGCGGCAGCAACAGATAGGGAACATGCCGCACCTTTTGGTAATGCATACGGGTGAGCATCGCGAAGATGCTAAAAGAGAAAGGGAGAGGACAAACCACGTACTTCGAATTCAACGGAAGCAGATGAAGAAGCAGTGAAGCTCTGGATGGCCGATTCTAATCTTTTCTTTCCAATGTAGCACCTTTGTTTGTTTCGATTGCAAAATTTTTTTTTAATGAATAAACAGAAAAGTTTCAGTGAGGGAATAAAAGGGAAAAAAAAACCTACCATGGACAGATGGTATCGGAGACCACCTTCACCGCAATCTTTTTCTTCATCGCGTTCATCTCTGTTTCTTTCTTTCTGTTCTGAGCTCTTTTGGTGCAGTTTTTGTCCACGAATTGTGCTCTTATTATGAATTGTGCTACACCCGTGCTCCACTTGTGCTTTAGACGAGCTCCACAGGTCGGCAGAAAAGCAATACCGTACTTTTTTTGCGGGCAAAATCCGTCCAACATTTCCTATTTATTGTTTGGCTATTGCACCGAAACCTATCTTCCTCCGTTTATCGTCCCTGGTGACGCAACAAAAAATAAAAAGAAAGAAGTAACAGGAGAGAAGAGGACGCTGCTGCTGGGGTTTCTTTTTTCCGTCTATGTCCTCATCTCCGCCATCGCAACAACAGGGAATCGGTTTCGACGACTCCTCCGATGTGCCGCTCAGCAACTTCGCCTCCTCCTCCTCCTCCTCCGACCCCGATTCCTCCCGCTTGACCACCCTCACCTTCAACACCTCCTCCCTCACCTTTACTTCCGCCCGCGACATGACGCTCGAGGACGAGGACGACGTTTTTTCCGCTTCTTCTCCTTCTCCTGACCCCCTTGGTCCTTCTCCTGCTTCTCCTCTTGCGCCAAAGAAAGAAACCGGGTATTTTTTTTTGTCTTGTCTTTCTTTTCTTTTTTTTTTTTCATCAAATCGAATCGCTTTTTTCTTTTCTTTTCTTTTCTTTTTCTTTTTTCTCTTTTTTTCTCTTTCTTTTTTCTTTTTTCTTTTTTCTTTTTTTTTTCACATTCTTTTTTTTATATTTTCTTTTTTCTTTTTTCTTTTTTCTTTTCTTTTTCTTTTCTTTATATTTTCTTTTCTTTTTTCTTTTTTCTTTTTTTTCTTTTTTTTTTTTTTTCTTTTTCTTTTTTTTTTTTCTTTTTTGTTTTTTTTTTTTCTTTTTTTTTTCTTTTCTTTTTTTTTTTTTCTTTTTTCTTTTCTTTTTCTTTTCTTTATTTTTCTTTTCTTTTTTCTTTTTTCTTTTTTTTCTTTTTTTTGTTAATGAAAAACAATAAACATGAAATACAATGCAGGCAGAACACGTTCCAAGCATCGGTCAACATCATGAAGTGCATCATCGGCGCGGGCAGCTTCTTCCTGCCGTACGGCCTCAAGCAGGGCGGCCTCTGGGGCGGCCTCATCGGGCTCGTTCTGCTGGGCTTCGTCTGCGACTACATCAACATCCGCATCATTCAGTGCAAGCGGAAGGTCTTTCCCAATCAGCCCTGTTCCTATGCGGACCTCGCGCAGGCCACCTTTGGCAAGGCTGCTGTAAGTGACTCTTCTTTTTGCTCTTCTTTTTTTTCTTACATCTCTTTACATTCTCTCATTTCTCTGTTCTCTGTTCTCTGTGCTCATCTTCGTCAAACTGATAAATGATACTATTGCAACAAAAGGGAATGTTTACATATGTGTTTATGCTTATACAAGGGCTTGGAGCTTGTGCTGTCTATGTTGTCTTTTGGTATTCTCTCTCCTTTCGTCTCTCTTTTTTCCTCTTATTAACCACAAACAAAACTAGTGGAGATTTATTGCATGCTGTCTCTTCGAAACTGTCAGTGGCGGAGTATATCATCATTATTGGAGCTTTTGAGATTTTGCTCTCTTGGATAAAGTCCTTCCGGTACCTGTCCGTCACCTCTATCCTTGGTGACCTCAGCCTTTTGCTTGGTTCTCTCTCTCTCTCTCTCTCGTTCTCTAGTCCTTTCATCCTTATCGAATTTTTCCTTCTTTCAAAAGGTGTGGTAGTGGTCTTTGCATACGGCTTCAAAGATGGCGGGTTCATTGACTCTCCCTTTGACTTTCCAGCCTTTCGCCCTTCGACCTACCCCCAATTCTTTGGCACAGCTGCTTTCCTCTTCAGCATCACGATGTACCTCTTTCCCATTGAGTCCTCCATGAAGGAACCTCGGTTCTTCCCATTGGCATTGCACTCGGCCTTCTTCATCACGACTATTCTCAACGTAGTCTTCGCTGGTTTTGGATACATGTTCTTTGGAGATGATGTCAAGGACATCGTTATCGACAACTTGGGAACTAAGAGCGCGTTCATCATAGTGGCCAAGGTGGCGTTGGTCTTTGACCTGATCTTCACGTTTGTGGTGGTATTTGTTCCGTGTCGTGATGTGGTAGAGACGAGCTTGTTGGAGAACATCTTAGCGAAGTGGAGGCTTAAGAGAAGAGCACGAAACGAGGGGGAGGAGGAGAAACAAATTTTGTGGCAACAAAAGGAAGATGAAGCGATGGATGAAGACGAGGAAACAATGGCAAAGAAGAAGAAAGAGTTGCAAATGGAAGTACCGTATTGGTGGAGAATGTTGATGCGGACGTTCATGATTGTGGTTACAGTCGGCTTTGCTGTGGCTCTGCCCAATGTCAGCGATTTGGTTGGCCTCATCGTTGGAGTATCTAATTCCATGAACTCGTTTATTTTACCTATGGTACATCTCTTTTCTTCTCTCTGCTCTCTGCTCTCTGCTCTCGTTCTCCCCTGTTCCCTTCCTTGTTTCTCTTCATTCATTCTGCCCAACAAAAACATAACATGTTTTAAACAAAAAGGTCATTTACTTAAAACTGAGCTTCAACGAACGACAAGCCAAACGACGTTTGGACCAACAACACAGCTTTCTGGACATTCAGCAGCGACAAACAAGACCGAATTGGCCTCAAGTGTTACGTGCCGAACTGAAGCCATCCATTATGTGGCATTACTTTGCCCACTCGTTGATTATTCTCTTTGGGTTGGTGGCTGGCGTTGCCACCACCGTTCAAGCCATTCAAAAGTGCATCAAAGACTTTTCTTGATGTCGCGTTTAAAACAAAGAGTAACTTTTTTTTGGTGTTTTGGTTTACACTATTCCCCCATTCTTGCTTTGTATACTTCTCTCTCTCTCTCTCTCTCTCTCTCTCTCTCTCTCCTGATCCTAGAGAGATTTTGAGAGATCTCGCTTCCTTCTTTCCTCTTCTTCTTTTGCCTTTCTTAGTTCTTCTCTTGCCTGTCTTCTGTCTTCTTTCGTTTCTTTCTTTCGCTAGTTGTTGTTGGTGTTAACGGGCTAGATAGAAGCAATGTGAACGCTATCACCAGGCTTGAGAGACTGCAAGTCCCTCACCTCCTCCCCATTGCTGCCATACACAACCTTGTCCCCTGCCTCCATCTTCAACACCACGCTGCAATGCTCCACAAACTC